>JAKOGI010000144.1:165000-345000 GCA_029747015.1 Carnegiea gigantea
TAAGGCCTGTTTGATGGTTAAGTTGACTGGTTATCTATTAGCTTAGCGTATTAGTACACAACCACTGGAAAGTATTATCTTGAAAAATGAATTTTCATTCTACCAAACAACAGAAAATAAAATTAAAAAAATAATTTTTTATTCTACCAAACAGCAGAAAGTGTAAGTGAAAAATCATTTTTCTTGAAAAAAAATTTTTCATGAAAAATAATTTTTCGAGAAAATAATTTTCCCCTACCAAACAAACGAAGTCATAATGTCGTGTTCACTTAAAATTTATTAAATAAAATTTATCATGTAGGTATGCCTTGCGCTTAGATAAGGATGTCGTACCAAGCACAGCCAATCAGCAATGTAGCATGTACAAGTAAGACTCAGTATAATATTTGATCATTCTTGCTAATCAATGCATCTAGTAGTTGTTAAATGTAGATAAGTTTATGTCTCTCACCAAATATAGGTCAAATTATTTGGTAGTATGAAAATGCAAATTTCTCTTTAAAAAATTAAGGTAATTGATTTCTTTTTATTGGTGTTCATGGAATCACAAAGGCTAATGGGACAAAGTTAGAACTTTGTCAAATAAACTAAGGGTGTGTTTGGTAGGGGTGAAAATCATTTTTCTAAAAATAATTTTAAGGAAGGAAAATTTATTCAGGGGAAAATCATTTTCCTTAGAATGAAGGAAAATATTTTCACTTTGAATAGAGTGTAAGTTGATTTTACGTTTCTTTGGCTCTCGCACAGTCCCACACTATTTCTCTCTTTCGTGTCTATTTTCTCGACATATGATTCGAAGATTAAGGCAGTGATATATGGTTCGAAGATTAAGGCAGTGACATATGGTTCAAAGATTAAGGCAGCATATTAAAGATTAGGAAGCTGTATCATCCCGATGCCAGCACCGTTGTTGATGAATCTAACAACCATGATTTCATCGAAATCCAAAACGCTCTACAATCTATCGTTAGGGTTAAGAAGATAGAGAAACTCATCAGATTTTTTCCTCTTCTTTGTCTAGATTCCTACTCGAAGGTAAGAAATCGCTACGCGTTGCTAGTATCAAATTGTAAGCAATAGATAAGATCAAAAGAATTGACAAATATATATATTGTCATGTCTTTGATCTGGATGACACTACTATTGTAATATAATTCCCCGAAGAACAAAATATAAATTTTCATTTTTCTAAATTTCTTGCTTCGTTTTTGTTTTTCACTAATGTGCTTCTTTTTAGCTTTTTTCTTCATTTTTTGCTAATCAAATTCATTTTTCAGAAACTTCATTTTTTCTTTTATCAAACAACTGAAAATATAAGCTAAACATTATTTTACATGAAAAATTATTTTCTAGGAAAATGGTTTTCAACCATACTAAACACACCCTAAGTGTTGTTTAATCATAGGTATAAATCCATGTTATTAATGTCATGATATGCCATGGTTATCAATTAGTACAAATAATTTTGTAAATAATCCAAACAAAAAATCCATTTTTTAAATCTCTTGTCAGAAGACTTAACTTACAATGTTACAATACTAAAATAAAAGAGATAATTAAGATCATTTTTGGGCAAGAATATGTTTGGATTTTTTTTTGTGGTTAATATACATAAAAAAAAATTCAAGTGCAGCCTTTTAATTATTTTAGGACTACCATGTAAATATTTCAGAAGACAACCGTTTCATCCCCTCTAACTGCAACATAAAAATCAGGAATGAGTGAGTTGCCGATGCACTGTTTCATGGAAAATGTATCTAACGAAAAATTTCTTGTAAAGAAATACCTAGCAATACTATCTCATTTTTCTCCTTGCCATATGCTCAACATTCTCACTGACAGGCTAGATGCCCGCTAAAGGAAGCCATTTGCAACCAAAACACATTTAGATAGGGTTTAGTTGGAATGAAAATGGTTTTTTTGAAAAGTTATTTTTCATGAAAAATATTTTTTTAAGTAAAATTGAATTTTATTTTATATTTTTCGTCGTTTGGTACGGGATAAATTATTTTTCATAAAAAAAGAAAAAATGTCAACTGAATTGTTTAAGTGGCGAAAAATATCAATGATATTGTCGTGGCGGCGAAAAATGTTGACCTAGTGGCGGAATGTTCACCTCAAAAATATGGATTTAAGCCTATGTTAATCTATCATATCCGATGATCAAGTTTTGATCTAAACTGTTAAAATAAAATTATTTTAGTATTAAATAACATGGACCGCATTATTTAAATTGCGTAAAATCTCGATTGAATTGTCGTGGTGGAGAAAAATATTGACCAAATCAAGGAATGTCGAACTCAAAGTCTAGATTTGAACGTATTTTAATCTTTTATATCTGAAGATCAAGTTTCGGTCTAAAGTATTAGAATTGTTTTAGTGGTGTGTCAAATGAACTGTTTCAGTGACAAAAAATATCGATTGAATTGAAGGGGTGGAGATAAATATTACGAAATGAAAGAAACTTAAGTTCAAAATCTAAATTTGAATTTATTTTAATATTTCTCATCCGATAGTGAAGTTTTGATCCAAACTATTAAAATCGGATTTTACACCTAAATTTCTTCTGACTATATCATCAAAAAGTTGAAAGAAGAAATTCAAATCTCTATCTTCTCAAAAAAAAAAAAAAATCATTTTCCTCCATTGGGGGAAAGTCATTTTCATTAAAAAATAATTTTCTATTTTTTATTGTCTTAAACAAAAGAAAATTAGAAAACCTTTTTACAGAGTAATCATTTTCCCCATCCAAACAAATGATCGTTACAAAGCTAGGATAGCAACCGCGTGATCATATGAGATTGCTTGATTGGAAAAAAGAGCTTCAAACGTTGAGAGATAGGAATTGAATGCCAATGTTTAAGACACAACAGACTAAATAGTTAATTTTAAATTAGTATAATTTTTCCATGCAAGACACTCCGGTACATGTTTATTGTCAAATCTAGAGTCACATAAAGCAAGAGTCAATTGCCAACACATTATACGATTTTGAAGTGCTACAATAATAATTTTTTTAAAATGTGAGTTAGTCAATTACGAATGGAAGATTTTCTTTTCTTAAAAAATTATAAAATTGTTTACAATTTCAAAACTAGTGTAGACCCGTGTTATGCACGATATATGATAAAATGGATCTTTAGAATATATGTATCATTAAAAAATTTCATTACATACATAATTGATATTATAACTTAGAAGAGATAGGATGATAAGTAGTTAGTAAAAATGAAAAGTTGTCAACTTCATACATAGCAATGAGATTAATAATGTAGAATAAATATGACGTACATTAATATATATGAAGATGAAGTCATGGTAAATAACATGATGGTAAGTTAATGAGTCCGGCAGGATGGCGAAGAATTTTCTTTTTCTTCTTGTACCTATGTAGAGAATAAATTTTTTAGTAATCATTTGATTGCGAATATTGATATGAATGAAGTTTATGTGCGCATATTTTGTTTTGTATTCTTCTAGTGGAAAACTTCTTCCTCCCAGTCGACCGAAGTAATAAGAATGAGACACTCTTTTCAAAAAAAAAAATTCATTTCAACCCACTTCTATCAATATAATTTCACCCATTTTCTAACGAAAAGAACAGGTCCTTAGTGTAGTTAGGTTACTTGCAAATTGTAATGGTAATTCTTAGGCATAAAATTATGTTACTTACCATCACGTTGAGGGTGACCGTCGATATTTATACCATACATACGAGGTTACAGATCTAATTACATGGCACATCTGGAGGGGAAAGATTTTCTTTTAGAGGAGGGCATGGAAATAACAAGACGTGTATTTGTAAACAATTATAAGTTTATAACAAAACATTGTACATAAAACGGGAACTATCATATAGTTGGTAACAGATCGTCGACTTTGTATCTTCATTGTTAATGGAGTAGTTCTTCATCTGTGCTATGACCACATGAATATAACACAACTATGACCACTGGTCTTGGTTTCTCTCTTTCACATAAACCTAGATTGGGCTTGGTGTTAATGCGCCGAGCTGTAAGTTTTGAAATAGACTGGGCTAGGAATAGATCATGGGCTAGCAGTTCGTTGGGCTAACAATTTTATCATCTCGAAAATTGTTTTTATTCTCAATGTTTAATTAACAACTAATCAACAGCCATCTGAATTTGAGGGCCGAACTAATCATTTTTTAACTGTTGTTTATAGCTTGTTTACGTAGCACCTTAGTATGCATTGCTGCTTACCTAACTTAAAGTTGTTAGAACTCTAACTAAGACATTTAGTAGTGTAGAATTACTAAAGTAAGACATTTAACAGTGTGCAACTACTACACTAAAGACAAGTAGCACATTATTGGAGAAGTATGTTTATCTTTCGAACAACTAAAAATAGTATACGAACATTTTATTGCACAAACAGGACTTTCTAGAGAAGCCTCATCCTTCGAACATCTAAAAATAGTGTACGAACATCTTCGTTCTTCCTCAAGATGAAGTACATAATAATCACAACCGCATGACCAAACTTGAGCATGCATCAATCCCCCAATCCTTTCTCACAGACGACTCATTCTTGAACTTGAAGTTGAAGCCCCTAAATTCTTGGCCATTTCCCTCAGTGCAAACTTCTGGATCTTCCCGGTGGAGGTCTTGGGCAACTCATCTTTGAACACCACCGTTTTAGGCACCATGTAATGCGGCAATCTCTCTCTACAAAACTCAATCAATTCTCTCTCCGACGGCTTCTTCGTTACCCCCTCCTTCAAACTCACAAACGCACAAGGCGTCTCCCCCCAGTACTCATCTGGCCGTGCCACCACCGCCGCCTCCAACACCGTTGGAAAACCATACAACACCGACTCCACCTCCACACTGCTTATATTCTCCCCGCCACTTATGATTATATCCTTGGATCGATCTTTAATCTCCAAATACCCATCTGGGTGCATCACCCCCACATCCCCTGTTTTGAACCACCCATCTTCTCCCATACTTTTCGCAGTCGCGTCTGGGTCTTTTAAATACCCTAGCATCAAAAACCCACCTTGGAGGACTATTTCTCCCACCGATTTTCCGTCGCGATTGACGGGTTTTCGGGTCGCTGGGTCGATTACATCGACTTCTGCGGCAGCAACGGTTCGGACTCCTTGTCGGGCCTTGAGTTTTGCCCGGTCAGAGGGTGAGAGTTGGTCCCACTGAGGCTTCCACTCACAGGAAACAACCAATCCACCGGTTTCGGTGAGGCCGTAGCCATGGCTGACGATGAATCCGAGGGCTTCTGTGCGGCGCAGAATGGAGGCGGGTGGTGGCGCTCCGGCGGTGAGGATGTGGACGGGGTGGCTGAGAGGGGCGGCATTGGGGAGGTTGGAGAGCATGTTGAGGACCACCGGAGCGCCGCACATGTGGGTCACTTTGTGGCGGTTGATGGCGGCGTAGATGGTGGCAGCGTCGAACTTCCGGAGGCAGACGTTGGTGGCTCCAACAGCGGCGGTCCCCCACGTGTATCCCCACCCGTTGGCATGGAACATCGGAAGGGTCCACAAGTAAACAGGTCGTTTCGAAACGGCCCAGTCGATTAGCCCGTTCACCGCGTTGATGAAGGCTCCTCGGTGGCAGTGCACCACCCCCTTGGGCAACGCCGTCGTTCCAGAGGTATAGTTCAACACAATGGGATCCCAATCGCTCTCGGGCCGAACCCACCTGAAATCCGGGTCGCCCCTCTTCACCATCTCCTCATACGTGGCAAACACATCTCCTTTAAAGGCACCTCCGTCATCTTGGCTCTTCCCAACCTCTTCATCCTCGATGAGCACAACCCTGGGGCGGGGGTAGGCAGCCGGCAGGAGAGAGAAAGCCCGGGTCAAGAGAGAGAAAGACTGGAAGTCAACGAGGACAAGGCTTGATTCGCTGTGGCGGAGGAGCACGGAGACCGTCCTGGGGTCGAGCCGGGTGTTGATGGTATTGAGAACAGCGCCGCACATAGGGATGGCGAAGTGGAGCTCGTACGCGGCGGGGATGTTGGGAGCTAAAACGGACACCACATGGCGTCTTCCGATGCCGATGGATGAGAGAGATGACGCAATCTGGAGACATCGACGGTGGGTCTGAGACCATGTGTACACGGTGTCGTTGTAGACGACGGACGCGGCCTCACCGTAAGCCGTCGCCGCCCGATCGAGTAAGCCCAAAGGGGTCAGCGGGCTGGAGTTGGGAGGTCGGGGTCGGAGTTGATCCATTAATGATCAAATCGCAAGTGCTGTCAACTCTCTTCTATAACACGGGGTTACTGGTTTTCTGTGATCTTATCAGAGTCTAGAAAAGAGGAGAGACTCTGACTCTTGGGTGTGAACATAGATGGTTCTCTATAACGCTCTCAGTTTGGGTGTACTGGTTATTAGGTTCTCCGGATGTCCTTGTGTACCGTCAGCCTCACTGGTGGGACCAGATTGGACAACAATTTGTTGTCTTATGTGGTTAGGTCATGACAATGGCATGGCCAGTAGGGCCACATTCTGGAAGTCCTTGCACCAAACAATTGCATTTCTAGAATTGTGATCCAAAATTTCTGTCCGTGATTTAAAAAATGATATATAATAGTAATCCTTTCAACTCGCCCCATCATCTAACTCGTGGCCATAATTCGCTCACTATTCTTTTTTGTTTTTATTTTTTTTGCTAAGTAAGCTTCAAACTTTTTTTTGAAAAAGTTTGACCAATGATATATTAACAGTGAATTTTACAAAATATTATTTTATTTGATGATTCAAGTTGATGATCTATAAAATATAAAGAAAAAAGAAAAAATTAACTTGTAGAACGATAAAAAAGATATAAATCCTCACTTATAACTCAAACACTTAGGTCATCAATCCAGATGCTCTTATATATGCGGTTTGCGTAATTCAAGTGATGACAATGACATCACTGATTTAATGGATGTTTTGTTGGTGTCTACTCTCTTCGTATTGGGAAGGGGAGCATTCGCGTATTTACGTACAGCTTGTTAAATAAAATTAATCGTTTGGATAAGCATTAGGCTGACAGCTGCTGCCTGAAAAATTACTAATTATATAAATAGTTGATTAATTAAAAAAATACTTGTCAATAAGATAATTATTTAGTTTAGTAATTAAAGAGAATGTATTAGTTATTTTATCTTATCAACTGTTTGATAACACTAATTTTCGATTATTATTTTTTAGTCTTGAATCTTTTATTTTACCTGCGCCAAGTTATTGTTGACCCAATAAAAATTAGAGTTCTTCCATCACAGATTTTTTTCATTCACAAGACTTGAGTTCGAAACACTGCATGAGGAGAATAAATGTCAAACAACTTGAACCAATTTGTATTAGTATATTAATTTAATTAGATACAATTAGTATCTTTGTTAATAAATAACTATTGTATACTTTCCTATTAAAATCTATCCTATAGCTCTTTAAATTTTTACAAAGATTTCTTAAAAATGAGACTCAACGAAGGAAGTTCACAATTTGACTGTCTATGAAAGAACGTAGGGCAAATGGGACTTACGATGCCTGGTGGCACGCTTAAGACATTCCAGCCAGCTAGCTGGTTACTTCTTGTACTAACCCGTTTCCCCATTAATATGTATATTATATTTTTAAAAGTATATATTCTCAAAATACTCTATCAGTAAATATATATTAAAAATTAATATATAATAAATATATACATAAAAAATATATACATATGAGCAATGAAAGCAAGGAGGCTTCCCTTATCCCATTAATTGTTATATTTAAGCCCCTACAATCAAGGTGGAGTAATAATACTGGTTTGGTAAAGATTACAAAGCCCTGCCGTAACTAGTATACCATCTTACTAATGACTCCCCGCAAAAATAAGAGCTTAATGAACAGTGGTTGAAGCAAATGGCTGCTAGACTATTCCTCATATCAGTCAAAAAAGGGCATACATCATCAATTCATGTCGGGCTTGTGACAAAAATGAGGGCACGTGCTTTTACATTTACTATAAATACTCAGCTTATTATCGAATTTCGTTGAATCACATCAAAGTTATACGAAGATGTTGTTTGGCCTATTTTTAGAAAACTGCTTTTGTTTTATAAAAGTAGTTTCTTTAAAAGCTATTTTTAGAAAAATTATAAAGTGTTTGACCTAATTTACATGAAAATAGTTTTGAACATTTCGAGTTGTTTGGCCAAATTTTTTTTAAAGTACTTCTCAATTAATCTATAATTTGTTATTTTTCGTTTTACATTATAATTATTTATGTCTTCTTATTTCTTTACTAAAGTAAGAGTTTGCTTTTTTTTTTTTGGGTCCGTAACCATCAATTTCTATGTATTTCTAAGAGATAATACACATATGAAATTTTATTCTTTGGTTAGCTTCAAATTAAAAAATACAAACAACCAATAGTGAAGCATTATTTCCGAATGATGCCAAACGTCTCTCATGATCAAGATTTAATGTCTTACTCTACAAAAGTAATACAAAACATTGTGGAAAAAACAATTATAAATATTACACAAACATTAAAAAAAATATTGTTAGATTGGGCCAAACTGAATGGACAAAATTCAACAATTATAAAATAAATAGAGAACAGATAATTTGATAGAGAAGTTACCTAACCAAGTATCTTTAAAGTTTAATAACTAAATTGAGATTTTTGGAGGCAACTTCTAAACTATATCATAATTAGTTAAATTATAAAAAAGTCCAAATTGCTAAGAAAAACCATTTCATTAAACTTATTTAAAAACAAAATTAATTATCAAGAGAAGTCATGAAATGTTAAATATTAAAGAAAATATAACATAGGCATGGAAATTTTAGCAAGTTCAAAGTGACAAACGTGTAGAGCATGAAGAAATTATAATTTGGGTGGGGGGATGAGCTGGAAAGCAGAGCATGGCAGTGGACTTAACCAAAGAAAGAATGACACCAAAATTTAGAAGCAAATGGACCACGAAATTGGGTCAACCAAAGTGAACATATAATTGTAGCATTTCTGGTTTCCTTTATTTTCCCTCACCAAATTCATTAGCCCTCATTTCTCCTTCTCTAGCAAGTTCTTCTTCGTCCTCCCATTCATTTCACCGTTTCCCTGTAAATTTTATAGCTCAGTTTGAATTGCTCTATCTTTCTCATTTTCTTTCTCTCTCTTCCTGAATCCTTTCCACCCATCTGATCTCTATTATTTACCCCACTATAGTCCATCACTCACTCACCACCATCTCAATATCTTTGCGTAACAATTCAGAGCAGAAATTGTAGATCTGGATGAAAGAATTATGGCCAGACCAATACAAAAACAATATTTAAAAAAATATATTACCATGGATTGACATATACCATTTCAAATTCCATTATTTGGCTGAGTTGTATGAATTTCATACAATATCTCCATTTCACTCATTCCCCACCAAGAACAGAGACTACAAATTATGAATTTTAAAAGAATGAAATTGTTAGATTAGCATGGATTAATGACAGTCACCTCCTTCTTTGGGTATGGTCTTTTATGATACTGATGAGACGGAGTCATGTTGATCTAAACAAAGTTGCAGAGAAGACCTATATTGAAGAACATAGAGAAAGTGTAATATTGTAGTTCTGTGAATTGAAGCAAGAGAGGGGGAAAGCAGTGAGTATTTATAGGTGTTGATTAGGAATTTTTAAGCTCTTCAGGGGTAATTCTACCCATATCTGAAACGCAATATCATTTCCGCATCTCTTGGCCGAGAGTTTGCCTGATTTGTAGAAGTAGAAGCAGCAAAACGATGCTTCTGTTTCTAGAGGCAGTTACCCAGAGAATCACTTTTGAAAAACAGTTTTTTATTTTTGAAAATAGTTATATTTGGCTTCGTTTGTATTTTTCAAGGTCAAAAACCCACTTTTAAACTAGGCCAAACACCCACTAAAATATTGTGAATCATGCTGTATTGGTTTACATTAGTAGAGACAAATTATGCTAAATTGTAATTGTCGCTGTTGGGTTGTATTATATTGTGAAGAATAAAGCTGAATTATATTGAATGATGATGAATTGTACTGAATTATGCTGAGAGTGGTTGAATATTGTTAATAAGTACTTATGATAAATTTAAAATAATATGTATCCAGTTGTGTGGAAAAACTTAGCTTTGCAAGTGGGCTGTAGGTTCCAAGGTAAGTAAGTAGAAGGAAGGCTTTTCTATACATTGTGTGTGATTTCCCAAGGAAAGGTGTGCTAGGAAGCTTCTAGGAGGATGCATGAAAAAAGTTTAGAAATAGTTTGGAAAGGAAGCCAATTTCTTTTATAAATATACAGGAGGGGGTCTTTTGTTAGGAATCTAGAAGTATATGTATAGGTAGCAATGAGTTAAGGGTTGCTAGGGAAGCACATCAAGAAAGAGGATAGGAAGAGGAAATTGTTTATGGGTGTAGGGACTACAAACTTGTGCGAAGAGGGAATCATTTATATGTACGAGAAATTTAAACTTGTAAACCAAAAAAGCCTTTTGTATATTGTTAATGAAATAGAAAAAATATAATTTTTTCTCAATTTTCTTCTTGCGTGCGTTCCTGAATGTTTAGTGTTTAGATACGCATATACAAATACATATATTGAACATGATATCAACGCATTGGTGGTGCAATGAGATCAGGATGACTTATCATAGACATCATTTAAGTTTGACATTTGGTATGCACAATTTGCTTGGAGCATGGTAATGGGTACTACTTGGAGTTATCAACAAGATCTATTGGGCCTGGATTATATGGGCTTGGCTTACAACTTTGTTAGGTCAAGTATTAAAGAAGAAGACTAAGGCCCTGTTCTTTTGCTGATAAATTTTAATTTACCAACTTTAATTAAATTGAATCAATTTCAACCAAATTTACCAACTTTAATAAAAAATATCTATTTCAATCAATTTTAATCCACTTTAATTCATTTTTTACTGTTTTAACCAATTTTTATCTAGTAGATAAAAAAATTCAATCCACTTCAACAAAAGTTTATTTGCTTTAACTTACATAAATCTATTTCTATTAATATTAATCAATTTCATATATTTACCAACTTATATTTTACAGCGAAACGAAAAGGCCCTAATAGATGGCAAGGTTCTGCCTTTTTGGGCTTTGGCTCTGAAGTGCCGAGTAAGGACTTGTCAAAGGATGACCATTTGCAGACAGCACATCAAATTTGAGGATTTTATTTTTGAATAATAACAAAAACAAAGCCAAGATGAATTAGGAAGATGAAGGTTAAAGGAAAATAAACGAGAAATTCATCACAGATTGCAAATTTCTGATCCATCGCAGAGAGAGACACAGAGAGAGAGAGAGAGAGATGGCTGTCAGAGGAGGAGGTGGCGGATCGAAGCGGCAAGAATCGGCGTTGACGAGGGCGGTGAACGCCGTATTCGCTTTCGTACGGGCGGCGGAGTTCGAGATCCTCTTCTTCCTTTTCTTCATCATTGCTTTCCTCCTCTTCAAAGATCTTGTCAGTCCGGATCTCTCTCTCTCTCTCTCACATTTTTTTTCGGTTTTTCTCTTAGTTAATCAACTGTTTACGCCAGTTTTGCCTCTACTTTCTAATTTAATATCGGTGATAATGATGTTAAAAGTTAACGATCTGGAAATTCCTGAATTTCTAAGTTCTTGTTGATGATTCTGGGTTTGAATCCGAATATGTAGAGGGCATTAGTTACTGCTTGCTTTTATAAGTGACGATGAACAATCGTCGCCACTGATTTTTCTGTGCTATGGTTTCTGTGGTAGACCATTTTAGGTTGGCAATTACATGGAATGTGCCACAGATTACCGAGCTTGGGGTGTGCGACCAACTGTGGAACTCGGCTATTTGAAGTTTGGCCTAAATTGAAGTGCCCATGTGTGCTTAACTATGTTGAATTATCGGGTATCTGGTATGATTCCTTAACAAGAGCCTGTATAACCTAAGTTTTTGTGGGTTGTGTCCGTGTGTGTTTAGAAGTTGGGCAAACCGGTAAGGATACCCACGTCCTTTTTTAATAGCTGGGAGGTAGGATGGAGGTGGCTTAGTTAAAATTTCTGATTGTCATATCCCTATGTAGATACCCGGTATTCCCCCATGCTGCTTAGGAATGAGAAAGTAATCCAAGTAACACTAGTCTGTTGGGTAAAGGTCCATGGTGGAGCCGAGTTCCCTGTCTTGAATTGCCTGCCTTTTTAAAATTTCGCTGCATTTGACATGTCTCAGCTGCATCTATTGTGTACCTCAGTTGTTCTGCTTCATGGCAATCTATGATGAACACTGTACAAAGTGGAATGCGGATGTTTTATTGTGGATTAGATCAGTGCAGTATTCTATGAATTTGCATATTTGCAGTGTGGGTTCTGCTTCCTGAGCTTTTGTCCTGATTGACGCTATCCTTTGTGTTAAGTTAAATGCAGAGTTTTTGGAGTAAACCAAACTCCAAGTAGAATAGTGACCTACTGTAGGCAGCAAATTCAGTGAAGTAAACTAGGTTCCTTAAGCTGATATTGCCTCAGGTGAAGTACCACTGCCCTTAATGATTTGCCATGCCCTTTTTTAATAATTACTAACCTTTGTCTTACAGGCGATCTTCCTTTGCTAATGCAAATAAAGGATAGTCGGTCCATGACCTTTATATCTCAAGTGCAACCTAGTTTGGTGGTGAACTTAGAATGTGTTTGGGGGAAAGGGGAATAATGAAAGCATCAGCAACTTACTGGTGGCCACAGCCATCAAGCTCCTTGAAATTTAAGAACTAAATTGTTTGTCAGATGGTGCCAGATTTTAGTTTTGCTCTTCATGGAATCTCCATTGCTGATACTTTTGTCTCCATTTGAATCAGTGCAAACGTAGTCTTCCCTTTAAGATTGAACTGAGTCCATACAACAAGGTCCCCCATATTTCTGGAGGATTTGTCCCTTAGCTTTGAATCTTATCACTGAGCTACTTAAGCTGGGTTTTGGAGCCTGAATTTGGTGCCTGTATAACTGTTTTCTTACTCACTAGACAAAGCCATTTTGAGAGAGTACCAACTGTATTGCTTACAATCTTGGATCTCTCTAAAACAGAGTGCATCAGGCCAGGTGTTTTTATCATCTTCTCATCTTCTTGGTAGGACCCCCCCTCCCCAAAAAAAGGGAAGTGAATCATATTAACGGAAAATACGTATGGCCCTTTAAAATCAAAGGTCCTATGGAGCCTCTCTGTCATTCAATTTGTCAGAATGAGCTTGCAGATCCCTGCTGCCCTGCCTGTGGTGGGTCTTTTGAAGTATTGGTTTGGTTTAGTTTGGACAATGGAATGGGTCAAACTATCTTCACTTCCCGTGAAGCAATGTACTTCTTTCTGTAGTTGAATTCTGAAGCTTTTGACTACTTACAGACTCGGTCTCTTTCATACCCCTTCCTGGTTTGGTTTCCTGGACCCCCTGCGGCCCTGCCAAACCTAGTGGTACATAACCCAAAGTCCTTGCTAGGAGGGGATATGGGGTGAGACGTACAAAGCCTTGCACCTGAATCACTGAGAGATTGATTATAGATTTCATGGCACTTAATATGATAGGTGTGACTTGTTGTCGGAGATCTTTGACCGCAGTGATGCTTGTATATCTAAAGTATCGTCTTACTAGTTTCCAGGACTTAACTGCACTAGTTCAATGACTCTGCTTTGTGATAGATGTGTTGTTTTTTCAAGGATAGCCAGCCAGAGAGCACCAGCATTTGTAATTTCCATCCTTGTGCCTTCCAAGAAATTTTCTTTTGCAGATTGTTTTCTGATGATATGATCTACTGAGCCTGAGCAGCTAAATGCTTTGTCATTATTTGGCATCGGTTATGCCTCCATTTTCCAGCTAGGATCACATGTGTCTTGTGTGTGTCAAAGGTGTGCATGTGTAGTAATAGGAAATAGATTGTCCGCACTCCCATCTTACGTGCTGCTTTGTCCATTATGTAACTTTCTAAACATGATATCTAGCGCGTCGATGCTTCAGATGTTACATGATTGAAAAAAAGGGTTTATTGGTGGTCTTACCACTAACTTTCTAAACATGATATCTAGCGCGTCGATGCTTCAGATGTTACACGATTGAAAAAAAGGGTTTATTGGTGGTCTTACCACTCCCTGTCTGCATTGAAGAGGAACTGATGCTGAAAAAATCCAGTCAATGTTGCATTCGGTTTTGAACGTACCTTTTCGTTCGAAAAAGATAATGGTTTTGCAAATGCGGGGAGGGGGGATGGAGGAATTTATGATTTGAGGCTGTGACTGCTGTTAATTGCCGTTGATTTGCTACCTTCATTAGTTCTGACTGTTGTTGCCTATGCAATTTTTGCAGACATCGAGACCTGAATACAACCAGATTCTGGTGAAGAAGCCTGGGGACCATGATTTCTGGCCTTTCTAGAAGTTGTTAACAATGTTACTCTAGCGATGTTTTGGAGAAGAGGGGGTTCTTGTGTATATCCGTATGCATGTGTGATCGATTTTGTTCCTCTTTCTTACTTTTGGCCTATTATTAGGCATTATGTTTTCTTTAGGATGGTTCTCTTTTGGTTTATAGCCCAGGTCTTACATTTTGATTATTGATATCTGGAACTTTGTTGGTGAATGTGCTTAAAATGTGATCATTTTGATTGCTGAGTTGAGAGGCTTATGTCTTCTGAGTGGAGGGAATGGTGTATACATAAGATGATGAACTCCACTTCTCCAATATGAATATCATACTCAGGAGCATACTCTCAACAGCCACATCAACAAATATATTTTAAAAATTAATATATGACAAATACATGTTTAAAGAATATATGCACGCAGGCAATAAGAGTATGTGCTCTCGGGAGCATATAAGAAATTGCCCCACTTGCCTAGCTGCGAGATCTCTCTATTCGATCAAAGCGTAGCTGCGCTATTGAAGAGTTCTTGTTGCTGTACGACTCTTTATTAGTGTATGTAACTCGATGATGAATTCATTGTCTAACTATTAAATCATATATTTGATTTTTTTCATTCGGGGAAATGAACTATTTTTTGTCCATGAAGATGGTTATATTATGATTCTTGTGAAGAAAATTGTGAAGATTAATAAAAGTAAAAAAAGCAGTAACTCAATAAGGACTTTAGGACCATTTGAAACCATTTATTATTTTTTCAAGAAAGATAATGGGAATATTTTGTTGGATGAAAGAATAAGAAACGAAAATGAGTATCTTGCGCAATTTATTACGTACAATCGGGTGGACAACTCAATTGTCCACCCAAGCCCACCAACAGTGGTTTTGAGTCCGTTAACTGCCGAGCCCTAGGCTTTTTTTTAAAAAAAAAAATTCATTCTCTTCCATTTTTTGAAATCACGGTTTTCATTCTCCCCATTGTTCCATTACTCTTCGCTGCTTCGATTACTTTAATGTTCAGCAATTATTGAATGACTGAGTTTGATCTTGATGTCGCTATTGATGTTAAATCTTCATAAAAACAGGAATTGTTCGTCAAGTTTGATAGTATTTTTTCGATCTCTATTTTTGTTTTCGAGATTGAAAGTTGTATTCGTTAGTTTTGCGTTTTGATGAGTTAATTTCGATATTTTTGAACTGGATTACATTATGTAAATTTTGGTTTGCGACATATGAGAAACGATAGCTCACTATTATAAGTTATGTGCTCACTAAATATAGTCATCGGCTCACTAAAGGTATACATTTAGCTTACTATAAAAAAATATGTTATCCTGTGCTACAAAGCAGTTTTTACTCATTAAAAGAAACGTTTGACTCACTAGGATTAACCTGTATGCTCATCTATATTGCATTATAACTCACCACAAATGTTATGATTATTTTTTCAGATGATATTTTCATTGTTGTTATGTATATATGAGAAACAACAGCTCATCAATATGAGTTATGTGCTCACTAAATATAGTCGTTGGCTCACTAAAGAAATACATTTAGCTCACTTGTATTGAGCAATCATAAATCAATTATCTCCTCACCAAATATGATCACTATAATTAATCTTGTATCTAACAGGGAAAACAATAGCTCACTATAAAAAATCTGTTGCCTTGCACTACAGAACATTTATACTCACTAATACAAACGTTTGGCTCACTAGAATGAAAATTGTGCTCATCAATTATGCGCTATGGCTCGCCAAAAAAATTATGTTATTTTTGCAGATGATACTTCGTTTTTCATATCTACATTAGATCGTTTTGTTTCTGAGACTGTTGATGTTGATTATTATGTTAGAATTTTGTGTAATCTTACTGGTGTTTCAAATGGTAAAGATACATTTGTAAGATATATAATATATTTAATGAGCAATACAATATTAGTAAAAAATATTTATATTATCTTTTATTATGACATAAGCACATTTATATTATACATATTTAGTTAGTATAATACAAATATAGTTGAACTCACTAAAAGTATGTCATAACTCACTAAATATAAGTTATAACTCACTAAAAGATAAATATATCATACCTTAAAATATGAACAAAAAAGTATATGTGCTAACTAAAATTGTTTGTTCACTCATTTTTTATTATGAATGATTAGTATTCTACGCTAAATCATATTAATCATAAAATACATTTTATAACTCATTAAATATCTATCATAACTCACTAAATAAATAGCATAGATCACTAAAAAGAATAGTATATTTAGTCAGTAAATAATATTGTGAAGTTTTTGAGTTATGTTATAACTCAATTATTTTTTATTATGCCATAAGGGTGTTTGTATTATATTTTATGAGTATAATAGAAATGTAGTGAATTGATTAAATATAATCAAACTTACTAAATATATGTCATAACTCACTAAATATATACCATAACTTACTAAATATATGTCATAACTCACTAAAAAAATATAGACAATTAGAATATAGTTTAGTAAGTTTCAGATGCACAATAACACTTTTTTTAGTATAATTGCACATTTTAATAAGTTATATAGTATTTTTACTAAGTAAAACCTAGGATACATAAGATGCATTGGGTTGATCTATCCGATCACTAAAAATATGTATTAACTCACTAAAACTGTATCTCAACTTACTAAGTATTGTAATGAGTTATACATTTTTAGTGAATTGAAATTCGATTGTACAATTGGTTATGTACAATCGGTTGTATGATATACCAACTCAATAAATAAATATCATAACTCATTAAAAAAAATATAGACAATTAGAATATATTTAATAAGTTTTAGATTCACAGTAACACTTTTTTAGTATAATAGCACATTTAATAAGTTATATAGTATTTTTACTAAGTAAAACTTGGGTACATAAGATACATTAGTTTTGGTATGTCTACTCACTAAAAATACGTATTAGCTCACTAAAATTATGTCTCAACTCACTAAAATATTTTAGTGAATTATACATTAGTTTTAATGAGCGAAATTGGTTAGACAGCAGTATATTTTAGTGAGTTATACGGTATTTTTAGTGAGTCGAAATCTGACAGTTTTCTTTATATTTTGTACGTGAGGGCAGTTTGTAGGTCCGGTTGTACAATTGCATTTGTACAATCGGATGAACGATATACCAACTGAGCATCTTGAATGATTTATATTTTTAAGGGCGGGGCTGAAATTCTCCAATAAAATAAGCTTTTTTTTACGGGTAAAAGTTCTCTCTAATAAAATGGCTAGTTTGGTGGAATATATGTTACACTTAAACCAACATAAAGTTGCTGATTGATAAATAACATTATGTATAAAAAATTTAGACATTCGAGACTAAAAATGACTTCACTTATTTTCATTTATATTTTGAATGCTATAAACATACCGTCCAAATAAGGATTAATGACCTTAACAATGGTTTGGGACAACACCAAAAATGAAAAAGCCAGCTGGAAATGATTAATTCTAGAAGCATCCAAATATGTGCTTGAGTGCTTCTCCACCGGTTGCACTCCCAGCCCCCCAAATAAAAAGTCCAAACGACGTAACAAAACCGGTAATTCAACCAACCCAATTCGTAGATTCCATCCACCTCAACTAAACAAAATTATCAGTCGGAAAGAAAGAAAGATCTGTCCGCAATTCCAATTCCAATTCCAATTCCAATTCCATTCACAATCTTTCTCTCTCTTGCCGAAGACGATGGCTTCCCGATTCTCTCTCCTCCTGCTCCTCCCCCTTCTCTCTCTCCTCTCTCTCTCCGCCGACGCGAGGCCCGGCGTCCACTTCCACCCCTGCAACACCCTCGTCATCTCCACCTACTCCTTCTCTCTCCGAAACCCTAACCCTGATCTCCGCCGCCCTGGCGTCGTCACCTTTTTCGCCGGCTTCCGCCCGGACGCCGACGTCCTCCGCCACCGCCACCACCGCTTCTTCCTCCCCGCTTCCCGACTCATCCCCTATCAGAGAGTCGAGCAACTCGAGCATCAGCAACTCCCCGAGAAGGTCGAATTGCCATTTTCGCTAGGGTTTAGCTCCCTCAAGGATCGCACCAAGGACATCCTGAACGTCGTCGCTTCACTCCTCCTCGGCGCCGCCTGTGGGGCCCTCACGGCTGGCACCATGTACCTCATCTGGTCTCTCTTCAACCACAGTAACGGATCTTACCGGTCATTGGATGGGTTTTCCAGCGATGATGACGATGCTGATGATCATGATGATGATATCTTCAACCCTAAGAAGAAGGGTTACGTTGCTGTTCCCGCTGCCCCTGCTAAGACCGTTGATTCTGAAGCTCCTACTGCTGATTCTGCTGCGCCGGTCAAGGAATCTGCTTGATTGGGGGTATGGGTTTTCGGTTTCTTCTTCTTTTCTACATGTTTTCTCTTCATGACCATGTGGTCGTTATATGAATTACAGACTATGAATGAATGATGTACTGTGTTAAAGATGAGTTGTTAATTCACTGGAAAAATACTTGTTAAATCTAGCATTGATCATGCCTATGTTACATAACACAGTGAATTCAAGTCTTTCCAGTCTAAATAAATTATGACTCTATCCTACGATTGTATGAATTAGCATGAGCTTACTTTGCATCAATTTTCAGTGTGTTAAAGGTTTCGTAGCTCAATTACTCTTTGCTGTTTGAACTTGGTGCGGTGTATGTATTAGCCGGTGGTTTGTTATAGTAGTTAACATCTTACGGGCTCAAACTATTGCTGAAAATGCGTCGGCTGTGGCTGTGGGATGGTGTGTGGTACTGGTGGTTCACATGATTCTGGATGATGAGGCAAATAGTTGGGACCCTAATGTTGAAAACAATGCTGTAGTTGGTGTCTTCTGTTTTTATTGTTATATAACCTTAGATTTCTGTTCCTATGTGCATTTTGTTGGTCATATATAGCAGTGAGAGGACATGTGTTGCTTATTGAATGAACATCAAAATGTGGCCCATGAGACGTCATTAACATGTTTTTGTAGTTGGCTGAGTTAGCCGTTTCAGATTGGTGGCGCTAGGGGGAAGGGGGTGGGATGATGCAGCTCTGTTCATGCTGCTTCTATTTAGCGTGCTATGATTGGCGACAGGATATTAAACTGTCTCATGACTTTACTGGTTTGTCCAAGACTTGTCAAAGAAATGCATTGCTTTGACTTATGCATTATTCATGAGTATGCACAGTTTTGCACAGGGATGTAATCACTTAAGGGTCATTGTTAAATTCTTAAATGGGATTTTAATCCTCTACGATGTCCTTTTGAATGTAAACGAGAATGCAGTATTTGTGACTTGGAAGGGTGAATTTTTCCAAACTCTAAATATCAAACTTGGGGTACTTTTGACTTTGAGGGTGTATGTGCTCAATTGACGGCACTGCACATGTGATGTGATTTGCCCAACCAATTGTCCAAATGGGAAAGAAGTAATTCATACTTGTTTTTGCAGTTGCTTTTTTTAATAAAAAATTTAATCATCTTGTGCTGGTTTTCTGTTTGCATGTCTTCACTCTCTGTAGTTTTTTCTTGAATATGAGTGATATAAGTGGTTCAGGTGGCTGAAGTGGGACTGTGCTCGTCAAAATATCTCCCTGGCCTACGCTAGTAGGCAATCTCTATCTATTCTGGTAGTATAGAATGAAATACACCTGTGGGCTTAAGAAGTGGTGAAATGTCCTCTTACCTACCCAAAAAATTAAAACGAATGGTGAAAGGTGGTGCATTTTATTGGTAGCTGCGGTGGCTCGGACCTCAGGTTCATTGTGATTGTCCGGGTTGTTCCAATGCTAAGCTTGTTACCTAGCACTTCTGTTACTCACCTCCTAGTTGACTGCAGAATTGGCCTATGGATTGTAGAGTTTTGAGTAACTGTTAGACAGTATGGAGGATATAGGACATTGTTTGTGGGGTTCTAGATGAATTTTTCTTGTGAACATTGGGGGTGTTGATGTGGATTCAGCAGCCTTGGAAGTGATCTTTAGCTCTTTTTTGGTTTGTTAGTCTGTGCACCTTAGCAGCCTGGTTGGAAACTCTTACACTGGTCTTACTCTAATGCCCATCAACGAGGATCTATAATACGATGGGTTAATGGGTGCGGTAATTTCAAGTCCCGATCCCAATTCTTTAGAGTGAACTTGGAATGTCTACCCGTTTTTCCCCCCCCCTTTATGGCTAACAAATTAGGAGTGAAGACTTGATTATTTATTATCCCACTTTTGCAGACCTCCAAAAGTTGGGACAATTTGTGGGGGACCATGATGTTTTATTGAGTAGGTGGGGTTCTTACTGATATATTCAATTCATAGCGAAATGTGACGTCTGCCTTGTGCCTAGAGATGTGATATGAGTCTGGGGCATGATGGACACATCTCTTGGATTGCTTCTATTGGTTCTGGGCATTTTGTTATCCTATATATTGTCAAAAGCTCCTTCATGGACTAATACAACTGGATTATCAGTTGTGATGCATTAAGTCGTGACCTTTGGAGCAGATTATCAACGTCTTTGGCGGTGCTTTCGGTGGATAACTGTTTGGATTCTTGAAGGCTTGTCTTCTGGGTTTCTCTCGTTCTTAGGTCTTTTGAACTTGTAGTGGTGGAGCATGTGAAACATTCACTCATAATTGTCAGTACGGAGTGTTCCTGGTTTAGGAGTTGTTAATCATTGTACGTTCTTTGTGTTCAGCTTTCTAACCCTCTCAATTTGCTTTTGGGGCCTTGCTTTTTGACAGTGGTTGTGGTTCCATTTCACATACGTGAACTTTGGGTTGATGCTTGCGTAGAGTGATCTTCTTGAAGGGGAAGATTGCCCATTTGACAGCATCAGATTTAGAGATCAACGGTGTCATGGGTATAGGGTGGACAATCCTATACACATGCCTAGGGGTGGGCAACGGATTGGGTTGAGTCGGACTGGACTAGTTCATTAACTAAACAGGCTGGGTTGGGTCTAGTATATTTGTTATTAGGCTGGGTTGGGTTATGGGCCAAATGAACCCGACCCGCTCATGACCTGGCCATTACCACCTAAAGAGTGTTTTTGATTAGTTAATTTTTCAACTAATGTATTTGTAATTTTCCAATCAAATTAAACTAGTTCAAATTCAAAATTACAAAATATACAGTTAAGCTAATAAACGGGTTGGGTCAAGTCTGCCTATGGGCGGTCCGTTTTGGTTCCGTTTAAAAACGGAACAAACTTGTGCTAAATAACGGTGTATAATTATTATTGTTATGTACAAAGTGTTGGTAATGAGGACAACTCATTGGAACATGTAAACTAGTGTGTCAATTAGGTTAAAAAAATGATGGGTTATTAAACGGGTCGTTAATGGGCCCGCCCAGTTTGGCCTGTTAATATGTCTTAATGGGGTTGCCCATTGATGGCCCAGTCCATCATTGATCAGGCCCTTTATTAGCTATATTTTAAACGGATTGACCGCTTAACTCAATGAATACCCGATCCGTTGCCCATTCGTACTGACGCCCCAAGATCATTCCCTGTTACGGCTTCCTTCGTCAAAAACGTTGCCTTCGTCTCAAAACTCATTTTATTATTTGCGCATACGTACGTTCTGTGCATTGTTCAGTTTTTGCCGTCGAACGGCATTGGGAGGGGGTGAATTCGTATAATAATGACAACATGGCGCTGAGCCCCGTTCCCCCCCCCCCCCCCCAAATTCAATTTTTGAAATAATTTAAGCATATTATTGATGATTAAATGTGCTATGTTGATGATTTTGCAGTATTTAGTAACTCTAATAATTTTGTGTATTCTCGATGATTAAATGTATGCTACCTGGACTATTTTGTAATATTTAGGGCTTGTTTCTTTCATTGATAGATAAAGTCGATAAAAGAGAACAATTGGTAAGAATTGGGAAAATTTCAGATTTGTTTTGGGATTGATATCTTTCTTTTTAAAGAAGGGGAAGTGAATGGTAAAAAAATGGTTAGGATTGGTGTGATTGGGAAATATTGGAAAAACTGATATATGCTGAGGATGATTAGTAAAAATTGGCAACGAATGGAAATTATCGGATTAGTAAATGTTTATTTGCCAAGGAAAAGAACAAGTCTGTAGTGATTGCTTACGAGAGTCATACCGGGACTGTTTACATTATTCAGATGTAAGACCTGGTGGATCCGTGGATGAGTATGACATCTCATGTAATGCAATCTTTGGCCCATCTCGTTGGTTTGTCATCTCTCTGTAGACTAAGAATATTGGTTTGTTATTTCTAGTCAGCTGCATGTTAGGCCAAAAGGTTGCTGATACCACCAATGGAAAATGCATAATTGAGGTCTAAAGTAGGCTAATACATCCACACTACTAGTTTGTCAGGGCATGTGATGTAAGTGTAACTTATTACGTATCCTTGTCATGCAACTTCCCATAGTTTCACTTGCTCGATGGGGACTATCAAAATTCCAAGAGTGAATCACCGATCAATCAAGAAAACAACAGTGTCGGCTGCTACTAAAATGTTCTTCAGAATTTCAAATCACAGTCCTCAAAACTAGTAATACATACATTTGTGAAAAGGGCAGAAAAATGTTTTTACTGTCAGAGTCCAAAAGCGACACCTTTAAATATTAAAATTTACTGTCTTGTAGTTTAGGACTTCAGGTATATATCCATTCACAATGTGGGAATAGCAATTAGATTTCTTTTTCCTTTTTTATTCTTTTTTTCCTTTGGTTGGGCCTTCAGGCTAACAAGAGGTATAACCCCAGAATGATGCATTGGTTTTTCCCAGATTCTCTGACCGTCAATAGTATTTAAGTGTTGACTGCTGTGCTGGATTACTAGTTTTACTTTTATCAAATGGCAGAGGTTTTTCCATTGCTGTACCCTGTGAATTAAAACTATGTAGCAAGTAGCCACTTATGCTGACCAAATTACAAGGCTAGTGACCCCACCCCAAAAAAAAAAAAAAATGTAACAAAGAAAAACAAAGGAAAAGGAGATTGGATAGTTGGCCACAAGCAATTGCTAAGAAGATAATTTTGCCAAGTTGGACAAGGCTCCACATCTTCCTTTGTCATCATGCAGAAATTGCCGTCTCTTTGTTGGTTTCTTCATTTGCTCTTTTCCTCCTCCCTCCTCTCTCTCTGCACTATTCTACCAAACACCTAAATGTTTGACCTATTCAAAAAGCTAATCTAGGTGTTTGATAGAATAGCTTTTTGACAGAGTTTTTTGGATCCAAAGGCTAATTTGATGAGCCTTTTGGAAGAGTGTTTTAGAGAATTAGCTTTTTGTCTCACAACTTTGTTAGAAATAACTAATTTCACCTAGCAATTTTTCTACAAACAACTGATATAAATAGTTAATAATTATTTGCCAAATAGGGCCTGGTTGTTGCCTCCTGACCTAATCAAGGTGGGCTAGCTTGAAATAAAACGATAAATTAATGCTACTGTCAGCTATTTATTGGATTTTTGTATCCTTTCTCCTGCCTCTATCTCTACGTAACATTGTAACTTGATAAAAATAAACCTGCAACTCAGGATAAGAAAATTTATTTCTTCATGGTCACCAATCAACTTTAGGTTAAATCCCCAAATAGTCGTGGCCACTTATCTTTTTTTTTTTTGGTTGGTCCAGATCAAAATGAAAGCAGCATAAGCTAATATTGAACCACACGTTTGTAAGGTGATAATTGGGTTCATACTTCATATTGTGGTCCTCTACTCATGCAAACAGAGCAACCTTTGAACCTAGGACCATTATCTGTCTGCCCACTGTGCCAGCATGCTTCTCCCAGGGCGAGGAAAAAGGCTACCCTAGACGTCAATTGTATTTTGTCAAATGAGTCAGAATTTCATGATTTGACTTACCCCCCAGCAGCCCAGTCTAATCTTCTGTCGGCAATTAATTGTACTAACTATCATGCTAAAACCTTTTTATACTTATGATTAATTCTCCTTTCTGTCATTACTGGGTTTGACGTCTATGAGCAAGAATTCATGCTACCAAAAACTTGTTCATTATCAGCACGCTAAGTCTATTGTCTGCTCTTACATGCTCGAACATACTTTGATTAGCTCTAATCTTTTTTCAAAAATGCTCTCAATCTGCTCTAATCTGTTAACCGCTCTTTCAAAATGCTGAAATAAATGGGCCCTAAACATTTCAGAAAAATTTTCTGTTTTCGTAAATCTTTAGGAATCAGCATACCCATGAGCATAAGTGTTTATGAAAATCTTAATATTGCGCGGTAATGATGATAAGTAGGAGAAGAATTCATGCTGTTAAGTTTGAGTTTTGGGCAGTATGATTGGTGCCAAATGATGGGTTGCGACTAGTAGTGGCAGTAGCAGTAAGAGGCACTTGACTGTCAGATTGTGTGGTATTGAGTGTAGCAGGCACATCATTAAGATGAGGATTAGCCTCTTTCTAGTGTGAAAGTCCATGAAAGATGATTTGATTGCGGGTGTTGCTCTTTTTGATCTGAATGATTACCAGTTTTTTTGGGTGTTTCCCATTTGCCAATCTTGAAAGTCTTGTGTGTCATAATATGTTATGCTTCATTGTCTGTATCAGATGATCACCTGTGAATACTGTGATTTTGCTTTCTGTGTAGGAGATTATGCAGCATGGGTCATTAATTCAGTCACTAAACATATCATTATCTTCCTTTTTAACACTCTCTCTAATTAAGCATGGTGGTTTGTCCCCATCCTGTTTTCACTAATTGTTAAATATCTATTATAATAGAACTCTAATCTCTCTTTTCACTGTTGTTAAGATGTAACTAATTTTTTTTTAAAAAAGGGAAATATGAGTGCTTAAAAGTTAAGTTGATAATAATAAGAATAAAAGGGTAATAATTAATAAATTCAAAAAAACCGTCAACTTTTTGTTGTTTCCTTGAATCAATAGTATGTCTTTTCTATTATTGGTGGCTGCCATTAGAGGTATTTTTGCGAGGTAGCCCACTTTAAGAAGTCAAATTTACATATAAATTTTAATTAGTGCAAACCCCGGCCAGTACAAGATTAGGGCAATATAATTGGCGGAAATTGTGATCCTTCCACTTTTAATGTTTGTGCCATATTATTTTGACTTGTGTCGGCAACTAATTGTTGGGAAAAGTAGAAAAACAAGCATATGTTAAGCGTCTCAACTTTCGGTAGACTTACCAAACGTGATTCTTCGAATGTTTTTTCGTAGATTTCAATAAGCAACACGCAAGACCTAACTATACCATGAAGAATTTGAACAAATTGGTTGAATACAGCAATTGTTGTCAGGAGTTGGATACTAGTTCGTATCATTATGAGGAAGAATTCTACCGCTCATCAATTGTTTTACCACAAATTCAGCATTGTACGTTAAATTTTAGGTTGCAATTAGGCTGATTTAGTAGGGAATTGTTATTTGTTACGTCCTCTCCTACAATGCTACAGTTGGTTAGTTGAAGGGAGGTGTGAGGCTTTGACTATTTGATTTGCTTGTCAAATCTCAACGGGTAGAAGGATTTAGATAAAAGACTTTATTCAACAGAAGTCGACTTTGCATATCTTGGTTGCTTAAATACAAAATTTGCTAGTATATTGTTTCAATCATACGTGTTTGATTGATTTACGTAATTGATGAAAACTATTGTGCGAATTATTTCGTTTCATTTAATTTGACGAATTAGTTGTATCGATTTACACTTAATTGAATTAATTTTTCGAAGAAAACAAAGTTTTACTACAAATACTGGCAAATTTTATATAAATTCTTTAAACTACTTATAATTATCATCTATTCAGGGTGTGGTGATCAAGCAGGGCAATAAAAAACCAATTAGATATTACCATATTTATTTTATATATTTTTTTGGGGTGTGTTTATAATATATGCTTATATATCATATGGAAGTACATATACTCGAGTGTGTGATATAAACTTTGCCATGCATGAGTAGTACGGAAGTGCAACAAGTTTCTATGGCAATCAAAGAAGTATAGGAGAATACAAAAGAACAGAAGGGATCAAGTACTCCTTGTATGTATTACGTTCAATGTACGGCTTCAACAGTATTGTCCTTTCGCTTCCACGTTGAGCTACCTACTATTCATGTCAGATGGACATACATAAGAGAACGAGATCCTCACTGGCTCATGGTGATCACGAGTAGTGTTTTGGTTACTAGATCTCCTACTAAAAATGTAACGTTGTACATAATCATAGACTTAAAGGCTTTTAGTTTAGAATATTATTTTATTTTGAGTTTTTTTATTTTTACTTATGAGAACATATAAAAGACCAGGTTGAATCAGATTCAAATATATGTTTTAAACCCCCCCCAAAAATTATATAAGATAGAATATTGACCCTTTAAACTACACGTAAGATAGTAATGTTATATATCTTGAGCAAATTCATCTTTTGACTTGTCTTAATTTCTAATGAGGTTTTAACATATATTAGTGAAAACTGGATTTTCACATGCATTAATACATTTCAAATTAGATTTGTCAATATTGACTATTATACCGCCAATGTTGAAAAATAGATAAAATTTGAGATTCTGTATCCCACCTTAAGTTAATTAATTACATCAGATAATAAACTATCCCAAGTGTGACATCCAGTTAAAATTGTGATATTAACCATGATATGAATAACAGATAAGGATCATAGTAGTTTGCACGTGTACCTATTACAATGGAAGATGTGACTAGGCTTGGGTTTGTGGTTGTCTTGTACAATACATGGTCCAATTATTCAATAATTGATAAGCACAATACAAGGTCTCCCTGCCTCTTCTAGTCTTCTTACAACCGAAAGGTGCCAATCTCTGAGATCTTTCTTTCATATTTGGGGTCCTCATCATTAATACAGTAGTACTGCGGATTATTCTTTGTTTTTTGCACTATTTGACCACCCCCTAAGTAGATGACAGTTATAAGTGGTTTAAAGAATTTATGTAGAACTTAAATTTGAACCGTTTTGCGCTTATATTATACTGATAATTTGTCGTATTTTAATGAGTTACATAGAGTCTTAGAACAAATGATATAGAGATATTCAAGTAGGTATTATATTTTTTGGCCGTGTTCGGTAACAATGTTTTGGGTAGCGTTTAGCGTTTTAACAAGGTCAATATACTCATTAGTTAATTTTTAGTGTTCGGTAAACTAGTGTTTTGATTAGCATTTCAAGTAGCATTTAGCTTTTTAAGCAACATTTTTGAAAAGCTAACAGTATTAACGTTTGACATTTAAAAGTAGCGTTTCATATTTTTTAGCCAAAAAATATCCTTTAAAAATTTTATCTTTGGAAATTATCTACATCCTTTTATGTCAATTTACATTGATCAGCTAGCGTAACAGCTAAATTTACCGAACACATTAGTTTCAACTGCTAGTCTAAACAGCTATCCGTTAACAACTAAATTAGAAATGCTATCCGCTATCTAAACAGTTATCCGCTACCTAAACAGCTAATTTTACCGAACATGGCCTTTATCAACATTTATTTGATTTGTATTTTCACCAATATCTACAAATATGTTTTTTCATCTTGAGCTATAAAACA
Organism: Carnegiea gigantea; assembly: GCA_029747015.1. Lineage (NCBI taxonomy): Eukaryota > Viridiplantae > Streptophyta > Magnoliopsida > Caryophyllales > Cactaceae > Carnegiea > Carnegiea gigantea. The sequence goes on from JAKOGI010000144.1 coordinate 192,944, forward strand.
TGGATATTTGTTACTTTTGTGTCCAAAGACATACCAATTATGATTTTTGGAAAAAACAAAGAAAGATTAACTATTACAATTTTGGGATACAAAATAATTTGCTTCAAAGATAAATCCTGAAAAGTTTGAGCATTATTTCGGTAATATAAGTAGCACCCAGTATCAAATCCATGACACTTATGAATAAATATATATTTGAGTGCAAATTATTTTTAAATGTGTATTTGTTTTATAAATATATATTTTTTATAATCAGTTCTTGGTATACATATGTTTACGTGACACTTATGAATAAATATATTTCCACGAAATTCCCGGTCACAGGGAAGGGTGAGATCGATAAATTTCATATCAATAAGTTTAATTAAGAAAGTGGATACAGTGGACAGAACACAAAACTATGAAACCATGCATGTTGACTAGTATGCGATTGGCAATGGTAGGTTGCATAAAGAGTTCAAGTTTTCAACTTCAAAGTGTTAAGGTTCTTGAATTTGGATCACATGTTCAGTTTACCAACAAAGCCTATATCATACGCTCGAGTGTATATACTCTCATGTGACATATAAGCATATATAATAAATATACCCCAAAAAATATATAAAATAGATTCGGGAGCACGTGCTCCCGAATGTACATTATAATTTGCCCATGCATGGTAGTTGAGTGTTCTCGTATATAGTTTGTCTTTGGATTTTGACTAATTTGTAGCGTCCTTTTTATGGTTAGCATGTAGTATTCATAAGAACATATAATAATATTATATTGAAACTTTAATTTTCAAAGTTTATATCTTATTTGATAGCATATAAGAGTCTGAAAGTTCAATAAGAACAAGGCAAGTATTGTATTAATGTGTGAATTTGAATCCAAGCACCCCTAGGGGAATGTGGCAAGTTGGACAAGTTTTTTTCGATCGTTAATTTCCATTAAAGAGTTGCATTCAAGACTCGACATATCTGACTATATAGTAGATCAAAACCTAACAAAACAATACACAACATAGGCACACCTAGTTATTCATGGATAACTCAAAGGGACGTAGAAAGGCTCAAGGAGGGTTTTTTTTTTTTTTGGGGGGGGGGGGGGGGCTACCAAAATCTAGGCCAAAGAATCTAGTTGCTCCCCTCGTGATTCCCAAAGGAAACTATGCAAGGCCTGCAAATACTTGAAAACCAAGAGTTCCATAGTTATGAGAGAACAAAAATGCCATTGCACGAATAGGGTGGTTGGCAATGTGTCATCTAACTGTTTCATCATTGGATCGTCTCTTTCACCATGCTATTCATATTTTGCACCGCCTCTGTCATCTCTGATCTTACGTGACTATTCATCCTCAAATCCATGTCAACTAACTATTTCATCATTGAATCATCTCAAGGCTTGAACATTTTGGTACACCTTCCTCAATATTTGAATTCAGTTTTCATTGTTTCATATGATTAATAACAAAAATTAGCTGTAAAAAAGGGGAAAAAAAAGAGATACCACTAATTCGTGAAGTATCATTTTTAAGGTCCTCTTCTTTTCGTTGGTAAATCTAAATTTACCAACCTCAACTAATTTCAACCAACTTCAACTCATACCAATGGACTTCAAACTATTTCACGAACTTTCACCCACTTTAACCAACTTCCTACTATTTTAACCAATTCCTACCCATCATACCCCAAAAAAAAAAATTCAATCCATTTCAACCAACTTTAATCCACTTTAATAAAAAATTCTCGAGTTTAACCTACTTCAAGCCGCTTCTACCAATTTCAACCAAGTTCACCATTTACCAACTCATATTTTCCAACAAAAAGAACAGATCCTAACTTAAGTGATTCAAATTTCATGTCCAATTTTTCATGTCAACACTGATAAGTCATGTCAAGTTTATAAATTAATTGATAATACGAGTCTTGAATCTACTAAATTTTACCTTAACTCATTTACACTTCTATGAATTGAAAATATTGGCATGCTGTAACAACCTAAACTCCAAATCTTTGACCCCACTAATTTTTCAGATATGTATGAACACAATATAGATATGTTAAATTACAAATTCTTTATACATCTCACCATAAAAGAAAATTCCCCTTCATTAATAAACAAATTGTTTCCTTAGATTTACAGAATCTAGGGAATGTAGAGCTTAGATTTATTAATAATTTAGGGTAAACAAAAGTTGGGGGAAAAGAAAACAAAAGAGGGTTTGGGTTGGCTCTCAGTTTGAAAATGACAACAGTAAAACGGATATGCTAAAAGGAAATCTACTGAAGCAAAAAAAAAAAAAAAAAAAAAAACCTGAAAAAAGAATGAGAGATGAGCAGAGATTTTTCCTTCAAGTCTCTCTTTCTCTCTCACACCTTTTTCCTTTTCTGTGAATCTCCTCTCAATCTTTCTTTAAGACCTTGAACTTGAAAATTGGAAAAGGGGGGGGGGGGGGGGGGGGGGGGGGGCTCAATAATTTCATAATATTTTGATGGGCAAAAATCCGTACCCTTTCTGACAACGACCACTGAAGAATGGGGGCACATGCCTGCTGTAATATCAGTGGGAGCATCAGCATCATCAACCCAATGGACGGCCTTGATTTATTGGGTATGGTTCTTTCAACGGCTCCGATCTTCCCGTTTCCATAAACATGCACTCTCTCTCTCTTTCCCCCTTTTAATTGTTGATGAAATGCAAATATGATAATATCCTCTTCCTTCTTCATCTCTTCGTCCTCCTCTCTCTCTCTCTCTCTACTGCTGCCCAGGTCGAGTTCTGGTCGGGTGATGCCTATTTAAGGTTCTTCTGTCTTTCTCTTTCAGAAATTTGTCACTCAAAGTTAGTGAGTAGGTAGCAGTACCACACGAGACCCTCCTGATTGCCTTCTCATAATTTCTTGAAAGTCGTGCTCCCATTGTATTTGAGCTCCTTTTGAGGTTTTGAATCTTCAATTTGCTCTTATATATAGGTATCCAGTAAAAAAAAGTTGCTTCCTTTCCCCCCCCCCCCCATTCTTGGGTTGATATGGGTATGGGCAGATATGCCGGAGAACGGGTTTTGAAGGTCTGAATTTATATGGGTTTGGTTTAGTTTTTAGGAATGTGGAGTGTTGGTTGCCATTTTTGAGATTGTTTCAGTTCTGGGTTCAATTTAAGTGGGCCAATTGATGAAGGAATGGAATGTGGTGGGTATTAGCAAGGAGAGGGTTTTTATGGGGGATAAGGGATTTGAACGGGGTACGTTGAAGTGGGAGATTATTAAACTACCTATAGGAAAGGATTGTGTGAAATAGTTTTAGCATCTACCCGGAAAAAAGAAAGGGTGGGATATGAAGCTTTCAACAGCAAGAGTGGATCAGCAAGAGCAAGAAGGTATCTTCTCCTTGCCTTTTAATTCTCTTGGTTTAAGACGGCATAATATCCTTGTGAGTTTCGGGTTTTCATTGTGAAATTTGGTTGGTTTAAGAGGATTTTGGATTCATAGCAGGATCCATGAATAACCCAACATTATGATCTTATCTATATCATGTCTGTTGACTACTCTTGTTTGCGTCATATGTTCCATGGGACTGTGGCAGGGGGTGAGAAGAAGTGCTTGAATTCGGAGTTATGGCATGCTTGTGCTGGTCCTTTGGTGTGCCTTCCGAATCCTGGAAGCAGGGTGGTCTACTTTCCACAGGGTCACAGTGAGCAGGTTTATCTGAAAGCCTGATCTCTTGGTTTGATTTAAGATAAAACATTTAATGTGCTTAATTATGAGGTTTTAACCCTTTGTATTTGAACCCAGGTTGCTGCCACAACTAGTAGGGATGTTGATGGGCAGATACCCAGTTATCCCAATTTGCCTCCACAGTTGATCTGCCAACTCCACAATGTCACAATGCATGTTTGTGCTTTGATCCTAAACTTGAATTTTATTTGGTTTGCACTATGTGAAAATGATAATTGTATTTCCACCCTTGTCTTTGAAAATAAGAAGGGTGCAAAAATAGGAAGCTTATCAACTTTCAAGTTGAAAGCTAGAACTAATCACTTGATTGAAATTTCAGGCTGATGTTGAGACAGATGAGGTCTATGCCCAAATGACTTTGCAGCCTCTGACTCCAGTAAACTTTCCATCGTTGTAGCTGGGTAATAGGATTATTTCCTTTGCTATTTTATGTCCCAGAAGAATTAATCTGTGTTTCACCCTTGCAGCAAGAACAAAAGGACATATATCTTCCAGCAGATTTTGGAATCCCAAGTAGGCAGCCTACTAATTACTTCTGCAAAACACTGACAGCCAGTGATACCAGTACTCATGGAGGTTTTTCCGTCCCTCGCCGTGCAGCTGAGAAAGTTTTCCCTCCACTGGTAGTGTTAATTCTTCTTGTGTCTTGAGTGCAGTTAATGCTTCTTGCTTGTGTCTAACTTTCTATCTGTTTTTCTGCCTTATTTCCATCTGCAGGACTATTCTCAGCAGCCTCCTGCTCAGGAGCTGGTTGCTCGAGATTTACATGATGTTGAGTGGAAGTTTCGACATATTTTTCGGGGTAAGTATCCATTTTGGATTTGGAAATTTACCCTTGTGCTTTTGGTTCGGACAAGCTCTGAGGAAGAAATTACTCCCTCCCTCCCAAAGGAGAGTCCATCTTAGAACTGGGAGCCCACTTTTTGTGAGACATAAATAAGGCTCTTTCTAAGATGGACTGTCGTTTTGGCATGGAGGGAGTACCATTCTTGTTTCCCATGTGCCTTGGTCAGCTGCAAAGCCCCAACTTTTTTTCCATTGTCGCAAATAAAGGGTGTATGCTTGTGATAAATATCATCCCTCCTCTTCGTCTGCATTTATTTCTATCCCTAGCCCATGTCAAGTGTGCATGAACTGATCTCCTATGTGCAATTTCTTGTTGCGGGTGCACAACAGGGAGAGTGGTAACGGAAAGTGGCTGTACATTTATCTGTTGTGGTAAATGGTAATGACGTCTTAGTGTTTGTGCAACTGAAAGCATCCATCAAGTACCTCAATAGGAATGAGCCAAACACTTCGAAGCAGCTTATGTAATGCTGTCTTGACTGCATAGGTGTTTTTATCTAGTATGGTGCATGTTTCAATACTGTGATTGTTGTTACAGCAAGTCGGTAGACTGAAGCATGAACGAAGATGTATGATACAATCCTACATGTTTTTTATCTAGTATGGTGCATGTTTCAATACTGTGATTGTTGTTACAGCAAGTCGGTAGACTGAAGCATGAACGAAGATGTATGATACAATCCTACATGTTAAATATACATTGCAACTTAAGGATATCTCCTTTTGATGTCTTTGTGGTCGTGCAATTCCATGATCTCTTTAAGAAGTTGATGATCTTCTGAGAATGTGTCTTCTTAGAACCACAGGCATCAATAGATGTGAAGACTTTTCGAATCAATTATAAGCACGTGATGTCTGAACTGTTGTGTAATGAAGGATTCACGTTAAGTCACTGAGAGCGAAACAGTGCACTTACCACCATAGGTGTGCCAACAACGATTATGAAACAATCAGATACGCTTTGTTCTGCTGGGAAAATCTGGATGAGGTTGAGCTCTTCCAAAGTGTCTGTCATATATCAGACCTCATTTTTGCCTCTCCACTGGAATCGCATTGGTTTATAGCCACATGTGTGCTCTTATAGTTCCTATAATATATTTACTCCACACGTGTTGTTGCCGTGTGGTATGAATGGGAAAAAAGGGGGGTTAAGTTGGAAGTTGTGCTTCCGAATTCTGATCATGCAAAAGCAAATGTTTTGCTGACTTTTAGAGATAGCCTGAGCCTGTATATAAGTTTCAAACTAGGTCACCGCTGTAGTGAAGTATATGCCTCTAGTGGTTCTACTATTGATGATTTGTAAATGATGAGCAGAAGACAATCCTATGTGGATATAAAGATGGCACTTACATTGTAATTTTGATAAATGTGATTAGAGAGAAGGAAATCAAATACCATTGCCTTCAGGCTCAGTCATCTTATGCAAATAGAATTTGTTACATGGATGTGGTTACTAGGATGAAAGTTGAGGTTTATTTCAGTATGCTGCATCCATGAATTTTTTTTTTCTCTTTTTTTTTTTTGGGGTTTTTTGGGGGGGGGGGGGTTGGGATGCCACCTGGCATCATAAGAGAGGGTGGTTTGTTTTTTGCAAGAGGCCGCAGATGATGGCTTTTCTGTCCTTTTTTTGGGTTCTGTTTCTTTGTTTTCCCCTTTTTTTTTGGGGGGGGGGGGTTCAGGGAAAGGGTAATTTCCTCTAAGGGCCAGCTATATGTGTCAATTCCACCAGTTTTGTGGGGGCAGTGTCTCTGTCCTTTCTAGTGTTTCATATACATCATACATGTGCTTTGCTCTATGGTGCTAAAACCATTTCTGACTTGTAGAACTAATACTTCAGAAAGGAAAACCTTAGAGGAATCAATTCAAGTCATTACAATGTTATGGTAGTGGAGAAATTGAAGCTTCAATAAAAATTTCTGAAGACTGCACTTGCTTCAGCCTGGAGTTCTAATGATGTGATACCCTGCCTTGCCTTTTGTTTCACCCTAACAGTTAGGTTTTCGTAGGATTTGGGGGTTCAGTGACATAGAAATTACTGACATGACATTGTAGAATGTAATGACTGTAGTACAGAAAACGAATTTACATTTTCCATCTTTAATTCTCTTTTCAATTTCTGACATTGCTCTCAAAAACCAAACATTATGTACATATATTGCACTTCATCGATATAGAAATTTAGAAGAGTCGCAAAGTATAGAGTATTACGAGCTGTGAGAGAAAACTTGCAGAATATGCGTATGGTTCTTTCTTCAACACGAAACCCTTTTTTTCAACTTCGAAGATAGGCGTAGTGAGCAGAATTTATTGAATTACTGCTATTGACTTTCTATTCAATTTCTCTGTAGAAAAGAGGCCTACTTTACATTACTGAACAATCATAATTGTTTGAAGGGAAAGTTCCTTTTTTCTATGTTTATCGATTCGTCCCTTTCTGGAGGAGGGCAACTGTGCTTTTCCCTGATTCATCACCATGCTTATTCATATAAAATATCGTCCCATATGATCATATTCTTAAGGGGATTTTTCTCAAGTCCATTGTCAATTTTTACTCCTGATAACGTCCTCTTGTTGTGATGTGATTGTACTTGTGCTTCTTTTCTTAATAGCTTTCCAGCTGATCTGTGACCACCCCTCCCCCCCCCCCCCCAAAAAAAGCAAGCTTGATAAGGACTAAAACTGTTGTATCTCTGTACGGGATGTGCTTGAATTTGATTGTGAACTTGGACATACTGGCAGTGAGCTTGCATCTTTGACGGTGTACGCATGGTTGAACTGCTCATGGTCCCACATATGCTATCTTTTAAAATTTACTTATAAGCTTCGCTTCTTATAGTACACTGGATTGGCATTATATTTATGAAATATGTCCTTATTTTAAGTAGATGCTGTCAAAAGGATGCAAATAAATTTGGTGTTCGTGTTTATCGTTCAGATCTTTTGCTATGTTGCTTTACTAAATAGTCTTCTTCAAGATAAGTATCAATCTTCTGGCATTATAGAAAGTTGGTGCTGGTTCCCTGTTCAAAGTTCATGCGTAGGTACTTCCTGTTTCTTCACTTTTTTTATTTATTTATCCACACATGCATATACATCTTATGCCATCGCTTTAAGAACTTAGAGTTGTCAATACATGATGAATTCTATCACGATGTTTGAGATGTTCATCTAGTTTTTGAATTTTATTTTTTCATGCATTTTTTGACATGTTCATCTAGTTTATTCTGATTGTAGCCATGAAACATCTAAAGCTTGTACTATGCAGGGCAGCCTAAAAGGCATCTTCTTACGACGGGGTGGAGTGTCTTTGTCAGTGCCAAAAGGCTTATTGCTGGAGATTCTGTTCTCTTTATTTGGTAACACCCTATTTTCTTTCCTTTTTAACAATCCCTCTATCAGTTGTCTCAGTTTCCTCCCTCAGCCTTGGCTGCTAGAGAATGGCTCAATGGTTGTTTGCCTGAAAACATAGGAATGAGAAAAACCAACTGCTTCTGGGAATTCGCCGGGCTACTAGGCCTCAAACTGTGATGCCATCATCTGTTCTATCAAGTGACAGTATGCACATTGGACTTTTAGCTGCTGCAGCTCATGCTGCTGCTACCAACAGTTGTTTTACCATCTTCTATAACCCAAGGTCAGTTATCAAATCTTAAACTGCCTGAATTCATTTATTTGGGAAGTCTCTGTATGTTCTTTACTTTCCGCCTTTTTGCTTACACATATGAATTGGTTCAGGGCATGTCCATCTGAATTCGTCATTCCTCTATCGAAATATGTCAAGGCTGTGTATCACACTCGTGTTTCTGTTGGGATGCGATTTCGTATGCTGTTTGAGACCGAAGAATCAAGTGTTCGGAGGTAGCAGGCTTTTACTAGTATGCAAGCATTCTTTTTCTTTAATGATATGTTATTTTACCGTATTGGTTAAGTATTGCACAGTGGGCGATATTCCCTTTACCCTTTCAGCAGGAAATTTTCATAGGATACCATCTTTTGACTTGCCAATGTAGGTGTTTATTTTATTCTATTTATTTTCTTCTACCATTCCCATCTTTCTTAGAGCTGTAGCTGGAGTTTATACTAGGGTTGATATGCGACCTGATGTCGTATAACTTTCTCCATCCGGGTGATCAAAAACTTTTGACATATTTTGACTCTTATCCATGTAGACATGTCAATCTATATTTCATTCTGGAGTAGTAAGGAGACAATGCCTTTCAAATCTAAGGCCATTGGGAAATGAATTCTTCGGCAACTCAGTTAAAGGGATAAGCCTGCATACATGCCCCCCCCCCCCCCCCAAAAAAAAAAAAAGAGAAAGCACCCTACCATGGGTGGGATGGTGAAAACTGGTTTGGATTGATTTTCTCCTTGAGTTGGCAATTTGCCTGCCGTGTAACCTGTCACTGTTGTCCAAGTAGTGATGCTTTTGTTAGGGCTCACATTGCTATGTAACAACACAACCAGTATTAAAATTTTCGTTTTAGGATAGTACATTACTTTGTCTTGTCAGGCAATAACATGCAGTATTGATGTAGCTTTGGTTGGCGGCCAAATGATTGTATAGCTGTGCTTCTACTAAGATGGCCAAACAGCTAGCTTTATGACAATTGCTATTATATCATCATTCCTTTTCCCTTTAATGCATAAAATCTGTAAATACTTTATTGCTGCTACTTTTTATGTTGCAGATACATGGGTACAATCACAGGAATCAGCGACCTTGATCCTGTTCGTTGGCCGAATTCCCATTGGAGATCTGTGAAGGTATCATTTATAGAAAGAAGTTTGTTGGATAGTGATCTGTACTTTGGTATACTATACGATTGCTACTTACCCATCCTCAACCCTCTTTTCACGCCTATGTCAAATATTTTTTGTCTAAGTAAAGGTAAAGCCTTTGACTGCAGTCAGATTCTGTTGTTTTTTCCTTTTCTCCCACTGCCCTGCTTTATTATTTTTTCGTTTCTTTTACAGAAGTGGTGGGTTTAGTGATAAAACAGTAAAGCTTCTTCGTTTTATTCTATTTTTCATATTGTCAAATTTAACAATGCTAGTTTTATTTTTTATTTTTCTGGGAATTCTGTTACTTGTGTTTAAGTACTGCTGCCATGGTCAGGAGGTCTTAGAATTTATTCGCCGTTTTTTTTTTTGGGGGGGGGGGGGGGGGGGGGGGGGGGTTGAATAAATTATTAGCATAAGGAGTTCAAAGAAAGACACTGAAACATGATCCTCAATCTCATAAAGAATTGTCAAGCTTTGGGAAACCAAAATACATTTGACTAAAAGGTCACTTTTTACATGAAGGATTGCTGTCTTTTTGAAAGTAGAGAAAATATTAATTAGAAAATTTTAGACAATCCTTGGAACGTGTGGAACAGGAACTTTGAAGAGTTTTAAGAGATGGGAGTAACAGAAGTGGTATGAGAGAACCTGTGAGTGCAATTTTTACCTGCCATTTTTGCCATCTGCTCCATTGCCAGTCAGCAGTTTAACATTTGCAAGGCTGGTGTAACACAGCCTGTTACAGTGACTTCTATTTTGTCATTCATGTTTTAGCTGTTTCTGTTGGCTAATTTTTTCAAGCAGGTAGGTTGGGACGAATCCACTGCTGGTGAGAGACAGCCACGGGTATCATTATGGGAGGTTGAACCTCTGACCAGCTTCCCTATGTACCCTTCTCTCTTTCCCCTGAGGTTGAAAAGGCCATGGCATGCTGGAACTTCATCTCTACCAGGTATTGGCAACTTTTGCTGTGTTCTTTGTTTATGTCCCTTCTTCCATTTTCTTCTATGTTGTGGAAGGGAGAAGGTTGGCTTTTTTTCCCTTTTTTTTTGGGGGGGGGGGTGGCTGGTGGGGGATTGGACAAAAGGGCTTGGGGAGAAGTACTAGAAAATGGCTTCTGTAAAGGCAAAAACTGGAAGCAACTATTAGAGACCATGTGAAGCTGCACTTGTGAATAAAATTGAATAACACCCTCATACTTTTTTAGTCAAAATGGGCTCCAAAACGAATTCCGCATTGAATCTTTTGGATAAAATCAAAAGAAAGCCCCACAGTGCCATTGTTCTCATCCTATTATTTCGACCTTGCTTGGGTGAAATCCTTACATAAGTGTTAGTATTATCATGCATACAGATAACTGGCACTGGATCTGCATCTTTAACATATATTGAGGCTGCTGGTTGTTACCATGCAGAGAGTATTGACGATCCTGCGAACAGTTTGATGTGGCTAAGAGGACAAGGAGGAGAACAAGGTCTTAACCCATTGAGTTTTCCGTCTTTGAGTATGTACCCTTGGATGCAGACTAGAATCAATAGCTTGCTTCCTGTCAGCAATCAAAACCAGCAGTATCTAGCCTTGTTGTCATCCAATTTCCAGAATTTAAGAGGTGGTGATGCTATCAATCCCCAATTGATGCAACTTCAACAGCCCATGCAGTATCTTCCACAGTCAACCAGTCAAGTCCCGATGTTGCAGCAGCAACAACTGATCCATCCTTCAATTACCCAACAAATCTTGCAAGGTGGGCAATCGCAAGTTTCTAAAGATAACCTTTCTCAGCGCATTCCACAGGAGGAATACTTTAAACAGCAGGAGGGGCAGCAGAACCAGCGGTCACGCGATCCTGAACCATTTTCCCTGCCAAATGACAAAATCCAGAATAGGCAGCAAATAGGCAGGCCTACATCAGTTGTAAAAATGGACACTGGCACTGTAAATGCCGAGCTCTCCAGCTTAACTCATTCCCCCGTACACAGCATTCTGGGTTCCATCCGTCCTGAAGGGATTAGTAATTTGTCGGACATATCCAACGTGAACAACACTATGGTGAATGAACAGACATCGCAACTACCCTTGGTGTCGTTCAGTTCATATACACCCATTAATGCCTTTGGGGATGCTGTTTCACTCCCAGCATATTCCGGGAAAGATGTTTCTTTGGAGACTGGTAACAGTACTTTAGATGTGCAGAATCACAATGTCTTTGGCGGCAATCTTGATTCTTCTGGGCTGGTATTGCCTATGACAATGCCAAGCAATTATCGTATTTCAACGGATGCAGATATATGCTCAGTACCATCAGGTGCTTCAACGTTTCGTAATTCTATGTATGGTTGTAACAGCAGCAGCTCACCTGAGCTGCATGGCGAAGGGCAGGGTGACCTGCCAACCCCAACAGAAACATTTGTCAAGGTGCTCCCTACTACTGGAGAAAATGAACTTTTGATGCTATATTTTTGCTTGGTTTGAAATGTTGTAAACTACAGGGATGGTGGTGTTTGGTTGCAGGTTTATAAATCTGGATCAGTTGGGCGTTCGTTAGACATCTCCCGGTTCAGCAGCTATCATGAGCTGCGTGAAGAGCTGGGCAAGATGTTTGGAATAGAGGGGAAGCTTGACGACCCTCTGAGATCAGGCTGGCAGCTTGTATTTGTCGACAGGGAGAATGATGTGCTTCTCCTTGGAGACGACCCTTGGGAGTATGTACTCATTTGTCCTCTCTATTTCAGAAACATTTTGCTCTGAGAATGATGGATTTTGCTCATGGTTGTCCAATCCATAGAGTTGGAACCTGAATATTCCACCAACCTATTATAATTTGAACCAAGCAACCCAACTAAATTCCAACTGAGTCAGCCTGTTTCCCAGTTCTAGCCACCCCCTCCCCCAACCCCCCAAAAAAGCAAACTACGTTATCTATCTATCTTGGGTTAGATGACGACAAATTGAAATGGAAAGCGAACGGATAACTCATGTAATATTAATTTGGGTTAGGAACTTTGAAACAGATAGAAACTCTGTTTTCACAATTATTCATGCACCAGTGTTGTGAAAAGGACCTTACATCATCCTTCTTTTCCTTGCAGGGCATTTGTAAACAATGTCTGGTATATCAAAATACTCTCACCCGAGGATGTCCAAAAATTAGGGAAGCAAGTGACTGTGGCATTCTCGTAAGATCCAGAGCAGAAGACACTTGCAGTTGCGGAGGGAAATCACAATAATGACCCTGTTGCATGCTTATCTGCTTGCTCAAATATGAAGCAATTGGATGAGAAACCTCTTCCAACACGCCTTACAACATGACCTTGATTTCACTTCTGTGGAGGCTTGATGCCTCAAATTCTAAAATCGAAGTTAGTATGTTTTGTCGAATTAGACCCTTATCGAGAGCTTCTGAAGGTAAAATTTCGAGCTCTTTTAGCATCATTTTAGCGTGCTGTAACAGAATTTTAGTCATATTTGGATGAGTAAAGTTCCTCGTACATTTGGTCATGAATATGAATTGATAACAGAAGTAATAGACTAACGCCATCAGTCTTATATGCTCTGCTACCCCTTAAACTAGTTTTAAAGTTATGAAGATCATACTGAAGCCAACTCCGGCTGTATCCTTACAGCAGTCACATTGTATATGAGTATATTGGAATGATCTTTCGCTGAACTCTTATCCAGCATGCTTTGGTTTCAGGAACAATATCATTTTGGCTTCTTTACTGGGTTATTTGTTGAAATTTCTCCCAAAAACCACCTGTGTCATTAGACATTTTAGATTGGCAAATCTAACTTGACAAATCCAAGCCAAGCCAACTTGAAAGTTTTCATCCCATAAATAATTGCATTCTCTTTAAGGGCTTTTAGGATCAGCCTCCGATAAAATTAGGTATCACGCAAATTGGACTTGAACAAGTTGAACAATATAATAAAGATTTTATGAGAAATTAACTTATAATTCTAACTCAAATCAAATGGCTCACTCAAATCATAATTTGTTCTATTTTTTGTGTTTGGGGGGGGGGGGGGGGGGTGTTGTTTGTGTGTTCTTTATGTAGGCAAGGCAGTTGTCCATACATACCTACATGAAGAAAAATATTGGTGATGACTTCTTTTGGCTCTAAATATTTGAAATCAAGCAAGCATATTCTCTCTCTCCTCGACCAGCATCCATGCCTGACCATCCCTCGCCTCAAGCAAATCCAATCTCATCTCACTGTTTCCGGCACCATTTCCGACGCTTTCGCCGCCGGAAAACTCATCTCCTCCTTCTCCGACCATCCCTCCGTTTTCTCCCATGCTTATCACCTCCTTATTCGATTACCCCGTCGCTCAACGTACATGTGGAACTCCCTGATCAAAGCCTTGAGCGAAAATGATGAACCCATTAAAGCTCTGTCTCTTTTTAAGCGTATGTTACATGCTGGGTTTTCACCAAACAATTATACTTTCTCGTTCTTGATTCGAGCTAGTATTGATCTCTCTGATTTGCCCCTCGGGTTTACCCTTCATGCTACGTCGATCAAATTGGGTTGGGAAGATTATGATTTTGTGCGAAATGGGTTGATACATTTGTATTCTGTATGTGATGCCGTAGATTTGTCTAGGAAGTTGTTTGACGCGAGTTTGAGCAAGGATGTTGTTGCCTGGACTGCTGTGATAAATGGGTACGTGAAGGTTGGTCGGGTTGAGGATGCACGTCAACTGTTCGACAAAATGCCTGAGAGAAATGTGGTTTCTTGGAGTGCTATGATTACAGGGTATGCTCAAATGGGGTTCTTTAAAGAGGCTCTGGAGCTCTTTAATGAGATGCAGGTATGTGGGTTTCGGCCAAATCATGCTTCTATAGTTGGAGCACTCACAGCTTGTGCGTCACTTGGAGCTCTGGAGCAAGGGCGGTGGATACACGCATATGTAGATAGAAATCAGTTCGAATTGGATGCCAAGTTAGGGACAGCTCTTGTTGATATGTATGCAAAATGTGGGTGCATTGAGATGGCCTGTCTAGTGTTTGAAGACATGCCATGTAAGGATGTATTCGCCTTCACGTCTCTGATATCTGGACTATCAAATCATGGGATGAGTGGGAGAGCCATCAAGTTATTGAGATTGATGCAAAGTGAAGGGGTTAATCCAAATGGGGTGACATTCATATGTGTCTTAACTGCATGCAGTAGAATGGGTTTGGTAGAGGAGGGGTTGCAAATATTTGAGAGCATGAGGGACCAATATGGAATTGAGCCGGGAGTTGAACACTATGGGTGCATGGTTGACCTCCTGGCAAGAGCAGGGATGCTACAAGAGGCAGAACAGCTAGTGAGAAAGATGTCCATGGTGCCCGATTCTTTCGTCCTAGGTGCACTTCTTAATGCTTGTAGAGTTCATGGCAACATCGAGTTAGGGGAGGAAACGGTCAAACAATTAATAGAGCGAGGTCTGGACTACAGCGGAGTTCACACCCTTCTTTCGAACATTTATGCATCAGCAAACAAATGGGATGGAGTTGTGCAAGTGAGGGGTCAAATGGAGGAGAAAGAAGTGAGGAAGGTGCCAGGATGCAGCTTAATAGAAGTGGATGGTGTTGTTTCGGAGTTTGGTGCTGGACAAAGGTCTCATATGCTAATGGAAGAGATTATGTCATCTCTGCTTCAAATAGACATGCACGTGCGATCCTTCTGGTTGGATCATGATGTTAGATTCATTCCTGAAGTTGGCTTATGTTTAGCCTAAGTTCAGGACCAATATTCATTTGATATTTTGAGCCATCAAGTGTACAACAACAACAATTCCTCCCAATGTGAGTCCCGCTTTTGCGGGACCTGGAAAGATCCAGATATGGGCAGTCTTATCTTTGCAAACACATGAAGCGACAAAGAGACCGATTCAGGAGCCATCAAATGTATTTATCTTATTTACATTGTTAAACACTTCTTTGTATGTCGGTGGAATTGACTTAGAAGATTGTTATTTGGAATTGAGGACATTCTTTGGCTCAAGCATGGAATATCCTTCCCAGTGTAAATCTTTAGTTTACCTAACGTTATGCTATTTCATTGCCACTAGCAGAAAATTAAGCTGTGGCATTCAATTCTCCTTCATTGATGGTTATTGCAAGTCAATGACTTGTAAATTTGAAATTATTGTTCCATATAAAGATGAATGTGCTAAACAATTTTATAAAGTGGCAGGGCTATAAAAGTTAAGATCTTTCATAGGTACACTTTAGAAAATGTCAGGGCTATGAAAGTTAAGATCTCTCATAGGTACCTTATGCAAAGGTTGAATGTAACAAACTTTGACATTTTTTCCTTAAATGTATGATCATGCAAGCTAAGCTAACTCGCTATGAAAGATTTCACTTCAACGACTTCATGTATAAGTTGTGCATAAATATATCTGTAAGTCACCAGTTTCTTTCAAATGTTATTGGAGTTATGAGAGTGCCTCAAAGACCCCCAAGAAAAGGGAAGTGTCCATACTCTGCAAGTCTCTTCCAAGTCTCATCGAAGTGGTGCAGGTTATGATAACTACCTTAGGTCTTGTGTTCGAGGCTTAAGCCTGCTCATTTCAACGTTTACAATTTTTTAGTTTTAATCTTCACATGCACACCTGACCTTATCATTATCATCATCATCATCAGACGAAGAAAATTTGAAGAGGGGGAAACAAATCATATCTAAAGTCACAATCCTTGCTATTCAGACTGTTAATTTTGCTCTCAAACAATCATCAATCACTCATAAACCCTAATCCCCTCTCCCTCCATCTCCTCAATTTTCTGACTCCTCCACTTGTTGGTTCTTCACTCCATAGCTGAAGCCCGGCCGCAGCATCCACAACACAGCAGGTCTGTCTCTCATTCTTATCTTGAATGCTGAAAAAATGAGATAATTTTGGTGGGTCAATGGATTTATGTTGCTTGTTATTTTATTTTATTGAATATAAAACTCTGTTCATGTTGGTGCCCATTGCTGATGCAATGCAAAATTCAAAATTATGAAGTTCGAAAATCTATTGCTGAAGAGTGGAAATGAGTAGTTTCGGGATGAAATACAGGTGTAGTCGTCTGTTTTGGTTGTTTATGTGGTTGCCTATTTGCCATGTTCTTGGGTGCTCTAATGCGGTGTATGATGAAGAGATAGAGTCCATCAATTCTTTCACTGCTTTTGTTGTTTTTTGTTGTTGTTGTTGTTCTTCAAATAAATGCCTTTTAAATGAAGTTCTTGAAGAGAATAGCCTCCCCTAATCGAAAGGATAAAATTGTCTGAACCGACCTCTTAAGGTTCAGGGGAAAAGCTTTTTGTATGATGTGAAATAGTCAAATCCCTGCATTGCCAGATTCCATCTGAGGCAATCTGCACACTGCTATCCCCATTTGTTCACCTAAATTGGAAATTTGTATAAGATTGGTTATACCAAATGGCAACATTATGTACTGTGATTCATATGTAACAATCTCCATGCTGATGACTATGATTACAGTAGGACGTTAATGGAGTTTTCTTTCGTAGTCGGAACCTTGGAGGATAAGGTGTGGATCAGGGCTTGAGGGACGGGTAGCCAACCAGGACCAGAACTCAGCTAGCCCAACAATTGCCTATGGGGCAATTGCCGGTGCCAAGGTTCAAACCTGGGCAGGCTCAAATGAAGCTAGCCTCATCGCTTGTTGAGCTATCCTGCTCACAGGTAAACCATCTTGTAGTAATTTGGCCTTTTTTTCCAACTGCCATTCTGCTCGTCACAAAGCTAAGTTGATTACTATGCTGCTGAGGTTTATGAGCTGATAGTCCACTGGGGATGCTAGTTCTATTGAGTGGTCCATAGCTTGTTACCTATGTGCCAAGTATGAGGAAACACTGGTCCATGAAATGGTTTGGTGGATTTGAATTGATTTACATGCCACTCTGTATGTTTTGCTTTTTCAATAGTCTTCGCTGTCCTGACAATGCTGATCTGCAGAGCTTCTCTTGGGTTTCACACAACCAGATCAATTAGTTTCTGAGTGTAGACTCCACTCACAATATCAGGTAACCCTTCTTCTGAAGTCTCTGCAGAAGGGAGTGGAAAGGGTCAAACCAGAATTTACTGTGGTCTAATCATCATAATTCTCTTTTAGCTATGGCATTGGCTTCACTGGTTTCCAGAAGCACTATGCCATGTCTTTCTTCAGTGTTTACCTGCTGCTCAAAATCAACATCGTCTTCCAAGCCACAGACTAATTCAAAGAAACTCGACCGGGGTATCAGTCGAAGAGTGGGAACCATAGCAACTACGGTGTCACTATTGCTAGTAACTGATGTGATTTCGAGTAACGAAACAGCCTGTGGTTTCGAGTTTAGAATGACAGTCCCTGACCAAACAGTTGAAGAGGCTGAGAGTATTATAAAATACCATGCACAGGCATTACTAGATGTGAAGTCTGTTATAGAGGAGGAATCTTGGAGAGAGGCACAGCGAGAACTGAGGAAGAACGCAGCCTACCTAAAACAAGATATTTACACAATTATTCAAAGCAAAGAAGGCAGTGTCAGGCCTCTGCTGAGGAGGCTCTATTCTGATTTATTCAACTATGTTACAACAGTAAGCGGCCTTTTATTTGGATGCATAAATCAATATTTAAGTTGCAACATATAATCAGATTGGCTGTGCATTTTTTCAGATTTCATTCTCTTCCTTGATTTGTACACACAGCGTTTTTAACCTCTGCCATGCTCATGTTGGGGCTTTCAGTGTGCAGCACGGCCATTGGTATAGGACTCCGGCAAGTTTACGAAAATTGTGTGTTTTTGGCACAAATGAAGTATAGACTGTAGAGTGACTATTACCAATGTCGAATAGTCAAGTATCGGACATGCAACTTAGGTGATATGATGATTCTGCGTAACATAGCTTGACTTGGTTTCTCCGAGGAGTTAATATGCACGACAACAATTTGCATTGGCCAGTTTCATAGTCATGGAGCTTCTTACAAGATATTTATATTGCTTATATCATATTGCAGTTAGATTATGCAGCGAGGGACAAGGATGCCGCAAAAGTATGGGATTGCTACAATAATGTTGCAGCTGCCCTCGGGGACATTTTATCTAGAATCTGAGTAATATTATTGTCATTAACCATTCATTGGCAGAGCCACAGTTTTAACTTTAGAGGGTCAAATTATTCTCTAATTATTAATACATGGGAGAGAGTAAACTTGAGGATACTTAATTAGCAGTATTGTTAGACACTGTAATTAAACTATAAAAAAAAATGTATTAACTTGATTCCTGGGAATGCAGAGATCAATAAGCTGTCACACAAGGGTGCGTCATCCCACCGAATATCATCAGTATGAAAAACATAGGCATAATTTCTAAGGAATCCTGGTGCCCCCTCGCCGATCACCATCATCATAATTCAACAACTAACAAGAACAGCTAAGCTAGTGAACCAATATTTCATCTTTATCAAATATCATTAAAAATGGAGAAAGAAGAACCTGAACACAGTTGAAGAGCTTGGCATCCTTGTTTTCAGATTCCAATGCATAAAGGGTTGGATAGAAAACCTTGTACCTAATCAATCAAGATCCACGAACACGAAACAAAAAGGAATTGAATCGATTTTTCTGCATCAACTTGAACTCAAAATGATCACACCAGCAAAATGATGATTCAGGGAGATAGGTATTACTTTTTGCAGCCTTTGCCAACCTCTAAACCCGTCCAGACATTGAGGAAGCAGCATAGAACCAAAGCCAGCACCACATATCTATAATCCTTTTGCAGCACAGGCAGCACTGATCCTTTTTAATCCATTTTTCTCTCTCGGGTCAACTATCTCTGTTTCAGAGGTCCAAATGAAATTGATCTCTTTGGCGGCGAGAATGGAGATGTTTACATGTTCCCAGATTCATTTCCCAAAACCAACAAAAAAGGGAAAAAAAACCAGAAGAGGAAAGCATCACCTATGCAGGTGGCCAGCATTATAATATCACTAAGTTTGCTTGGTATTCATTGGCAGCAGCCCTTTGGGACATCTTATTTAGAACCCGAATAGTATTATCTTCCTCAGGTATCCATTGGCAGAGCCAGAATACCACTCCATGTGATCAGATTGTTCTTTTAATATTTCTGCAATTTTTCCTACCTTCTGTATTTTTTGGTTGCATAGTACACGTCTATAGGAGCATTGGGTTGTTCAATACTTAAAAAGAGAGTTATACCAAGAATTTCAGTGTGGGAGCATATCTATACATTAGATGCCCAAAGAGCTGAACAGTCTGAATATTGTAATATGCTGTGAGCTGCTGACTAGTGTTACCACCAGTTCTGGCTTGCATCATTCTGGCACATTGCATTGTCCAGACGTAGACCTTCAGATACCAGTCAATACAAGTCGATACTGAAACCTCACATACGCATGACATAGCGTTGGAAATGTGGAGCTCAACAAGCTGCAAATATTAACAATCTTAAATGTACAATTAACAAAACAAGATCAATCCAGATTTCACAATGAAGTTTACGAAAAGGAAAACAGAGGTACATCAGAAGCTACGCTAAAGTACAAAAGGTGTAGATTTAGTACATTCCAAGAAAAGATTCCAGATGAAGAAAGAAATAAACAAGGAAATGCAGGCAGCAGGTAGAATCAGTTCTTCAAGCCGCAAGAAGGCTGATCCCGAACTTAATTGTACAGACCATCAGACCCAGCATAGCCAGGAATCCATATTTCCTGTAACCAAACATGGAACCAAAAGTTTACAAGAGCCCAGAGTAGGCTGATAAGCAAAAAAACCATTACAAACTTTTTTTTTAATACAAACAAAAAGGCAACAGACAAATCTTTTAAAGAGGAAGGATGGATGCAATACAGCATATAGCAAGGGAGCAAAACAACCATTACAAGCTTCTTTTTTAAAAAAGACGAAACAAGCAACAGAGAAGTCTTTTAGAGAGGAAGGATGCGCACAAGACAGCATACAGCAATGGAGCAAAATAACCATTACAACCTGAGCAAAGAACCAAGGGGACATGGGGATCCTAGTAGCCACACCATCTCATCCACCATATATCTCTCAAAAGGCTCCTATCATAATACGAATCTAAAGGTTCAAGTGTACACAGCTTTTACCCACGATTTTAGATACAAGGCCCTTGAAAGTAAAAAGTCAGCTTGCTAACTATTCGACAATAAGGAAAAAGGGAATAGTCAAACAAGATGATTTAGCTTTGCAATTGCACCTACATCCATTTAAATTTTCGGATGCAAGGATAAAGAGCCCCTACGATTCTCTCACGTTCCCTAAACCCATCAGGCCAACTGCATTAGAAATTATCATAGAAGGTCCAATCACATCGAATTTATTTTCCCATGAAATCCAAGGGCTTGTTTCATAGTCTTGTGCCCAAAAAGAGAAGGGGAGTTCCTGTTTGACTAATGAGTCCACATACAACTCTTGTCAACACCGATTCGAAGGAATAAGAGAGAAGATTGCCAAATCAGGACAGAAGAAACAGACAGACAGACAATGAGATCAAGCAGGTCACGTACATTTACTTCATTCACCACCGCCAACCTCCATAAAAGATGGTCATGCAAACTCTATAAGCATATTGTGGGCAACAAATCAACTAAGAGATGGGGTTCTGATTTCATTTCACACATTTATCAAGCCCATAAGACCTAAATCTCAATCCTAAACACGAATCTCTTTCAATTATCAAATTGTTTTATCTGATGACACAGGAAGCAACCCAAAGAAGACACCTTCAACAATGAAGTTTTTTCCCAGAATGTATCAAATACTCTCACTTTGAATATGTTTCAAACATGGTGTATAGATCAAGGGCAGGAGGAAGATGATGATAGAGGATGCCTCAATTACCTCCCAAATCCTTCCTCTTCTTTGGAGGGGATTTGCGATATGCCCTTTTCTGCATCCATCATATGTTCGTAAATGTCCAAATTCCCCCCCTCCCTTTCTTGTGTCCAATTTTCTTAATGGTCTGAATCTTCTTATATAAACAAGGCATGAGATGCTTCCGTGTCTTGAGGCAAAATAGCTCGCAAATATAACCCAACTAAGCTAATAAGTTTGAAAACATAAAAATGCAAATGTAAGCAAAATCACAATCCAACCACATGCCAGAAATCTAAGCCTGTTTCTCTATCTAACAATTGTGCATTGGGGAAGAGGAAAATAGAGATATACCCGACAGTAAGTCGTTTCTGGGGATCACCACTAGCATAACCAGTGAAGTAAAAGTAGCGGCTGATGATGTACAAGAGACCAAGCCCAGCACAGACACAAGGATGCTTCATCCCACCCAATATCATTAATATGAAGAACACTGGCATCATTTCCAGGGAATTTTGGTGCCCTCTCTGCATCATCACCGTCATCATAATTCAATATTCAACAACAATAACAACCAAAAAAAAAACACCAACAACAACAAACGAAGAGGTGTTCAAAAGCAATTATGATCAATTGAAATACAGTGACACAGACCTGAACACAGTTGAAGAGCTTGGCATCCTTGTTCTCAGATTCTGAGGCATAAAGGGTAGGATAGAAAACCTTATACCTATTCAACAAAGACCCACAAACAGAACATAAAAAAGATCAAATCTTTTCATAATAATTTGCACAAAAATCATCAACACATCAAGAAATGGCATATTGAAGCAAATGGGCATTACTTTTTTCGGGCTTTTCCGACCTGAAAACCCATCCAGAGATTGAGGAAGCAATACAGAACCACAACAAGCACCACATATCCGTACTCCTTGGGTAGCACGGATTCTATTCCGGCCATTTTCTCACTCGTTGGGTGAATGGTCTTCGCTTCAGAGAGTGTTTCGTCGAATTTGAGTTTATCCCTTTGGTTTTGATTTGATTGAGAGTGGGAGTTTTTATGGTAGATTCATAAAATAATAACGGACTATGTAACAGTGACGCAATCGATGAGGTGGGATTGGCAAAAGAATTCTAGGGATTGCGATTGACAATCTTGAAGCTTCTTTTTTGTCCCAGCCAACGGAGATGAAGGCGCTAGCGTATGGAATTGGAGCCTTTGCTTGGCCGCCGACTCGCCGCGACGACTGAATTTACTTTGTCAACTTATTAGGCGCCCCACAATATAAAATGCTTTTTCTAAATACTGTTGTTACTACCTCAGCAAAAAAAACAAAATAGTATCCTATCAAATTAAATAGGGTTAATATCTCTTTTCCACCATACAAGATTTACTTTAAGATACATTTTTAATTTTTAATATTTTTTGTGGAATCCATTCAACTATTACTTATCATTTAATTATATTTCATATTTATGGGTTGTAATTTATATTTTGTATAATAATAATAATAATAATAATAATAATAATAATGACGATAATTTGTGTTTGTCATAATAATAATAATATTAGTTATTATTATTATTGATATTATATAATAATTAAATTACCTAATTAGTTGGATTAAATAAATTGTAACTATTCTTTAAATGTAAAATAGTGATTGTAACGCATAACAATAATTAAGGGAACAAAAAGAAAGTTCATATTCCATTATTTTGTACAAATTGAGATGCAAATTGAGATGCTCCTAACAGCATCTTCTCTTTCTCTCTCCTCTCACCTATCCCATTATTGTATTATCTCTCCTCCATTATGATTTGTTAATTAATATAAAGAGCATCTCAGTCTACCATTAGGGATGGTCTTATGACCTCTTCAGATTAAAGGATGTTTTCACGGGTTCTCTGCAACGTGTCACAACAATAGTAGCTTATAAATGATGATTGGTGACCCCTTTATCATATAAATTGTTTTTATGGTTTGATCGCGTATCTCAAATACTAAACACAATATGCATGAACATGCCAATAAATTTATCTAAATGCTTGATATAGCGTATAATTAGCGTTTATGGGTGTAACAGCTTCAAATAAATTTCTAACATAAAAGCATGTCCTTCACTTCAGTTAGTCTGTTTTTCAAAAAAAAAAGAAAAGAAAAAACCTAACTTCAGTTCCACAAACCTTCGCCAAAACAAGAAGTTTACAGGTGAGGCAACAGTTAAAGACAAAGTAAAGCCCACTGTGATAAACAAACCAGATTTCGATGTAACTCATTCGTAAACAGCAAAACAAGCATCCAGCATAAATTCCTCGTCAATAGAGTACACATTGAAAAGATCGAACTGTAAATAGTCTTACCTTTGAACAAAAAGCATTAAGAATTTCTGTATAACGAATTACCAAGATCAACAGACGGTAGACTAATGACATACCACCCTTCCGGGGACAAAAACTGTACTTCTAGTTTTAGTTTTGGTGACACCAACTGAAGGGTCACATTCAATTTGAAGAACTCGTCGATGGCATTATTTATTATACGCATATGCAATTCCTGTTCCTTGAGTCAACTAATACTCGAGAACAAAAAGAAATGGCATCATAACTTGTGAAAAGCACTCAGGCAAAAAAAAGGAAAAGGCACAGTAATTTCATTCATCTTCATCAGTAACAGGAAACGAAAACTACTAGCGGAGTAGCAACAATCGAATAACTCATCCTACATGTTTTATTGACCGCCATGACAAAATTAGAATACATTTTGATATACAAAAGCTGAGGTAACAGAAAACTATCCCTATGGATCGATGAAACAATTTCTATGGAAACAAAACAGGGGAACCAAAAAAAAAAAAAAAACAAAAATTATGTGACTAGTACCTGTGTAAAAAAAGTATGAGAAAAAGAACAAAAATGAATGGTTAATCAGCTTCCAAAAAATTGCAGCTTTCTGGGAAGGCTTCCCCCCTTGAACATGAATAAAGCAGGCTTGCAGCAATGTGGGGAAAACACAGACTGACTTTGGCCTTGAAAAGGTGCTTCAAACTGCCGCCTCAGCCGAATAGAGGCAAAGAATATTGGTCTGCTGTGCAGCCATACTGTTTCAAAAACTGTCCGAAAAAGGCCCAGTTTGTCAGATCAAGCGAAGAGAGACGATCCTATCTGCATCGCTTCCTAGAGTCAATCAATCATCGGGGTCCATTTCCTCATCCTGCTCCAATGATGGTTTTGTCTCTGTTGTTGAGTCACTTTCATCAGGTTCAAGCTGTGCATCTAATTCGGCCTCATCTTCTGGAGATGACACATTCCCATTCTTCATGGTTTCTTGTAAGCTGACCATGAGTCCATTCTCCAGCCATTTCGGGCACTCATCTACAGCTCCATATAATGAACGAAGAGACTCGGATGCAGTGGAGGTCTTACAAGAGCATTCAGGGACGGGGTAAGAAAGGAAGTTAGCTGGTTTTGACAGCTGTAATTCCCTTAGAAGACCCTCGGCACCAACACTCTTGTTTAAATGCTCTCTCACTGTGAGAACCCAAGTACGTTTGGGATGGTAAAGATTATCACTAATACTACTGAACTGCTCTGCCAGATACTTCCTGGTCAACATGGATGAGGTCTAGCAATTAGGAACTTGGAATAAGCATAGTTAAACCTTAAAGCTCAAGAAAGAGGCTCAGGGATCATTTGTCCAAAGATATACTTTTCCAGATGGTCTTACACTTTGATCTTAGGGACTCATGCTGGGCCTGACATGACACGATGACAAGAAACAAACTAAACACAAAATAAAGGAGGTTTGCTCAGATATTTTTCAACCTACTCAGTTAAATAGGTTAAACACTCATAACCTGCTCAATGAAATAGGCTAAATTAAGGTTATGATTTTTGACACACGACTTACTCTGCCACATTTAACCAACCATAGTACATTATTTGAATGACACAAACATGATCAAGTCCCACCTGACTTCACGCCCATCTCTGGATCTCACTGCGGTAAACAACTAAAGTATGTTCTGTCTCTTAACTCTAATTATAAATTAAAACATCAGTATTGCACGCAAATGGCAAACAACTAAAGTATGTTCTTTGTCTCTTAACTCTAATTATAAATTAAAACATCGGTATTGCACGCAAATGGGCTTCCCTCAACTGGATATCCTAACTAGTGCATGATCAACTAGCCCAGACACCCTGAAGTTAGACGCAACCCAATCCCCACCCCAAATAAAGCTATATCCAGGCCTGACTGAACTCAAAATATTCTTGATAAGCTAACTGCAGAAACTGACAAAAAGATGGCCCTCCAGCTAGAAGCATCTAATATGAATCAAAATAAACAGGGCAGCACAGGCCAAAATTATGCCATGCAAAAGACAAAGTACCAAGTAGCCAAAAGCAGGGAGTACCTGTCTGGTCGATATGTCCTTAAAGATGCCATCTCATAAAGTCTGTGGCCCATGACCAAACTTGCAAAATCTGGCCATCTACTACCGTCATTATGAAAGCCAGGGAAAAATGCATCTGCTTCTACTGAGACGACGTAATCAAGAGCAGCCCACAAAAGTCTATGTGCCTGAGCCCTCAAGTTGACTGGTGAGGGATCAGGCTCTACTTCCCTCTCAAGAATCCAACCATACCATCCTTCCTTTTCATGATGATAAAAAGGCCTATCAGGAGGAGGAGGAAGAGGCCGAGGGCGGGGACCTGCCTTGTTCCATTCGTCTTTCAGCTGCTGTACACTTTTGGATGGGGGTGGCTCCACAGAAACATCCTCAAGTGGCTTCTCTGGGCCAAACAAATTCGACAACTCCTCCTTAGTGCACATTGAGGTGCGATCTACCAAATTTGTGTACATGGCGCGCAGAGGAATCAGCACCCTTTGACCACCAAAGATTTCTGAACCTACCACATATATCCTTGTGTGCGGAGGATAACCCATAGCTCGAAGTAGCAAACCTACCTGAAGAACATGGTAAGTTAACCGGCCAAGAAGTAGAGGAAAAAAGTTCTAACTTACAACTCTCTTGCAATGAGGAAGGGAATTTCAGTACTAAATTACAGAAGTTGCAGACAACTACCAATTAATGGAAAATGGAAGAGTGGAGACAAACCAAGAATGAAGGTAAGAGTATTGTGAGATGCAAACATGAACGGTGGTGCAACCATAAATATCCTTCACATAGAAGAAAACGTTGCATCTAATCCCATTCAAGCACTCTTAGCCAGTGGCCCACTGCAGTCATAACTTCTGACAAGTGTCGATATATCTTCAGGTCTGATTTTATAAGAGTTTGAGAAGTATAGAGCTTCAAGGATAGGATAAGATGCATAGACAATCAACACAATAATCTCAGTCCACATTTCAGATAAATGTGATCTCTCCACTCTCCAGCAAAGTAATTACTCCTCCACCCACCATATTGCTAAGAACAATATTATTTTGGTGATGATGAAGCCAAACATATCCTTAGTCTGCTGTAAGTTCTAGTGCCTATAGCAATGGCATGATTCTAACTCGGCATGGAGAAAAGAGCTCACTATTCAGGCTAACTCTCTGGCTGAGTAGACGTGGGTGCCTAAGCACAGGTAAAGACATAAAATTCTACATCAAGATCCCGGTACTCAAGGAAACATGAGGATCTAGGTATTGATCACCAACCGACTTATCAAAGATAGCTAGCATAAGCAACGAAACACTGGTGTACAAAAGAAACAGCTAACTTACAGAATCTTCATACTCGCAATCCCTTATTTTTCGAAAGCAAAAAACAAATCCCTTGGTCAACTCAAACAAGCACAGCAGCATGGATGTGTGAATGAAGGACAAAACACAGGCACCAAGACTCCAGATGGTGTTGTCAGTTGTCCATCAGCCGACGACGAGACCAACAGTTACAAACTTAGTGAGCTTGTATACCAAGGGAGTAACTCACACCTCCCTCATTTCATAAATTTTCCCAAGTACAACAATTGTACTAATATGTAGGTGATTGTAGGACAAATTGTCCAGTAATGTGCGAAATACTCGATGTGTATATTAAAGATCATGCTTGTTTGGCGTTGACATGGCAGATGGTTAATTATACATTGTGAATTGACATATATGTAGATCATACCAGATTAGGTTTTCATTGGTTTATGTAGAAGTAATTTGTCATAGAAAACATTCTGTTATGTCGCTTTATGTGGGAAGGGAATTTTGAATCTACCAATCAGCTACTACTCCATTGCCCATTGCTAGAGCTCTTTGGGAGTCAGCACTTAGTTTCTTGGGCCCTGTTTCGGTTCTGTCTAATTCTATGACTGAGAAGGTTCTTTCAAAATAAAAGTCGATCAAAAAGTCATGACAGGCACTCAAGCTGTTTTTGGATGATTTGGAAAGAAAGAACTGGGAGAGGTTATGATGGAGTTGAGGTTCCTTTCAACCACATCAAGGATAAGTGGCTTAAGACTTTCTAATTTGGAGTTACAGCTATGAATGAGGCTCCGCGATCCTCATTCCTCCATCCTCCTCCTCCTCCCACCAAAATCCCCCAGACAATCTTCAGCTCTGCAACCACTTCGTCCACCGTCGTCAAACCCTAGCTCCGCCACCGTCCCCCGTCCTCCAGCGAAACTGGTTCCTTAATACAATATGCTCTCATCCTCCTCTGCAGCTTCCTTCTGTCTTTGTTTTCTGGCGTCGTCGATCTTCTGGTTATTTCCCTAATATTGATCAAATCGTAAAAGAAGGGAACGGCTGACGCAGTGGCTGCCACCGGCCTCACCAGTCGTCAATCGCAGCCCTCCGGCGAGTCGCCGTCGTCTGCCGTGCCATCTGCCCACAGATCAGAGAGAGAGAGAGAGAGAGAGAGAGAGAGCTCTTCAGTCACCGGCCATCGTTGTCCTAGGATTCAGACGCGGTCATCGGAGGTTAACCTGACGGGTCTTAGGTCTTCGGGAGCCGCCAAAGTCCTTGCACTAGCCGCCGTCTGCTCTTGCTCGTTGGGTTTTCGCGTTCATCAGGTGAGTCTTTCTCAGATCTATCTCCGGGGGGTGGGTATTCTCCTCTACTGACGTGAGGGCTAAGCTGGCCGTTGGTTTCGGTCCCTGCCGGCTCCCTCTATGCCAGCGACTGAGACTTTTCCAGCGACCGGAATTTTGCCAGAATCTCACCGGCGCACTGTTTCCGATTCCCTATTATGAGGACAGCCCGGTGGTGGTGTTGGTCTTGTCATTTTCAATTCCATCGAGCCACTTCCCCCTTTGGTTGGTGTCTTGCTCTTTTATTTTCTTCCGTTCCTACTGGGTAATCCGCTATTGAGCTGGTATTAGCCGGTATTATGAGGGGCAGCTGCAAGAAATTTGTGGCTATTGAAACCAAGTCGTTTGATCTCAGTGTGGTTGGAAACAAAGAGGACATATTGAAAATCTTGGAGAATGGGAGGGGGAGGAGATTCTCCACTTTTTTGCCTAAGCCAGTTGCTTTGTGGTTGATAAGAGCTTGGTGTAGGCTTAGGAAGTCTAAATCAGCTTCTTGGTGTAATCAAATGAGGCTTCATTCCAGGACTTATATGTTGGAATTTAAGAGCAATCTTGCTAGGATTCTTATAGCTTTCGGGAATCAAAGATGGCAATAGAACTTTTGTAATTTTCCCAACAGGTTGGAATGATCAGGGTGGGTTAAAATCTTTGATTCAGTAGCTGAGATTGTGGGTCAGCCTCCCCTCGAGCTAATTTTGCATCTGAAAGGGTGCCATTCGC
The DNA here is from genome assembly GCA_029747015.1 of Carnegiea gigantea. Classification (NCBI taxonomy): domain Eukaryota; kingdom Viridiplantae; phylum Streptophyta; class Magnoliopsida; order Caryophyllales; family Cactaceae; genus Carnegiea; species Carnegiea gigantea. The sequence goes on from JAKOGI010000144.1 coordinate 221,886, forward strand.
AAGCATTGAAGTCTAAGAGCTTTGGGTTGGACCCAGCTCCCCTGCCAGCACCCACTGTTTGTTGCCCTCAGTGTGGTTTCATTGGTGAACCAGCATGCTTTCTCCGCTCCTATGCTGGTGTTTTGTCATCTCCGCCTTTGACTACTGACTTGGGAATAAGATCTCCAATGGAACCATCCTCGTCTCTAGCGGTTCATGGGAATGGTGAGCTCCTGAGTTACCCAGGAGGAATGGCGAGTATCTTAGCCATGTTTATAGATGTCAACCAAATCAGGTCTGTGTACGTAGGAGCTCTTTGAGTATAACCTCGAAGGAAACTAATAGAGACACAACTAGCAATGTGGAGGTAGCACAAGCTGTAGCAAAAGGAGTCCCTGATGCCTCTCTTGCTTCGATAGCTCCTACTTCAAGTTCCTCTTCAATTGATGAGGTTGCATTGTTTGATCCAACAAGGCTAGAAGTTGATATTAAGGCTGGAAGTTGATGTTGCTAGTCAGCTTTATATTCGCACAACCATTTCTCAAGTGAGGGATGATTATACTCCTCCATTAGTAAGAGATGCGCTGGTGAGGAGTGTGTCTTCTACTTCTTAGGCCTATGCATTATCTTCTCCCCCTTTGGGGTCAACTCATACACCTTCTGCTCCTTATTCTTAGCTCAATGATATGATTGACCAACCTACTGCCTTGGTGGTTAATCCTCCTTTTCTTTTTTCTGTGGGAAATCACTCCTCTCATTCTGTAGATTTGGGTCTCGGTGTATTTGGTGGTGTTCCTTGCGACTTACCTAGAGAAGTAGTTCGGGATGCACTTGCTATGAGTTTAGGATCTTGAAGTAGTGCATTTTTTCAGGGGCGGTTGACAACAGTTACGAGCATCCTGTGCATGAGTGGCCATTAGTGTCCATTACTCGGTCCAATGTTGAAGATGTGAAAACTCCTTTAGCTATTGATTTCTCCTTTCTTTAGAGTTCAAGTGATTCGTTCTCGGTAGAAGATATTTGGAATGGAGAAAATATTAATTCTGGAAATGCGTCAAAATGGATGGCTTCCAAGCTCAAAAGTATTACTGCCACTATTGGTGTGGCATTTTCAGGCTGTGAAAGTGAGGTTATTCATATACTCTCTAGAATTGCAATGAACAGTGTTCTGCCTAAACACAGTGTGTAGAAGACACTTTCGGCAATCAAAAGGCAAAGAGAATTGAGGAGGCTCGAATTTGGTGTGAATTATGACCGGGCCAGTGCCTCATCTAGTGGGATGTTGGTCCCGTATATTTACGATGCTGTCCTGGAATGTGAGGGGCATCAATGATTTTCGCAAGAGAGATGTTTTAAAAAGTTTTTTGAGAGATTGAAAATGTGATCTTATTTGTCTGTAAGAGACAAAGTTAGAAGAAGTTTCACTTTCTATTGTTCGTAGTTTGTGGGGGCACTATTCTGTTGATTTCGCTTTTCTTAAAGCTAAAGGTGCCTCTGGGGGCATTATAGTAATGTGGGACAAGCACATGTTCAACTTTGTCTCCTCTTCTCAGAGGAAATTCTTGATTACTTGCATACTTCAGATGGTAGAGGGTGGCTTCACATGGGCTTTTTTCGGGGTTTATGGTCCTCAAGCTAGCCTTGATAAATTGGGGTTTGGGAGGAGCTTCGATGAACTAGAGATGGATGGCCTGGTCCATGGTGTACTGGGGGAGATTTCATTGAAATTTTATATCCTCAAAAAAGAAGTTAGGGATTATGTCCAATGAATACTATGTTGGAGTTTCATGACTTCACCAATTATGCTGCTTCAGTGGATCTTCCTTTGCGTGGGGGTGATTTTACGTGGTCTAGATGTGGTGGGGAAACTGTCTGCATGAGGTTGGATCGCTTCTTGGTTTCTTTGGACTGGGAGGAACATTTCCCAGCGTCACTTCAGACTAGATTGCCAAGACCTCTCTCATATCATTTACCAATAACTCTAGAGACGGCCAAGCTGGAGAAGGGGAAGGTTCCTTTCTAATTCGAGAACTTGTGGCTCAAAGTTGAGGGGTTCTCTAACCTTATTAAAAAATGGTGGGAGGAGGTGGAAGTTAAAGGCTTTGCTACTTTGCTTGCGAGAAAGCTTAAGTTCGTTAAAGAGGAGTTGAAGAAATGGAACAAAGAAGTCTTTGGGGATATTAAGTTAAGAAAATACAAACTGTTGGATTCTGTTAATGCGCTTGATGTGAAAGAAGAATCTGATGGTCTCAACAATGATGAAATCGACCAAAGAAGGGGAGGCAAGAGAGGAGTTGGCAACGGTTTTACAGATGGAAGAAATTTCTTGGAGGCAGAAGTCAAGGGCTCTGTGGCTTAGAGAGGGTGATCGCAACACAATTTTTCCATAGGACGGCCAATCCGCACAAGAAGTTCAACTTCATGTCAGGAGTGGAAATTGAGGGGAATCGTTATGAAACGATTGAAAGTATGAAAAGCTCTATACATGGCTTCTATAAGAAGCTGTTTTCTAAGACTGAACCCTGGAGGCCGAAAGTGGATGGCTTATCTTTGCCCTCTTTATCTACCTCCACCAGGGAGGCTCTTAAGGTGCAATTTAATGAAGAAGAAGTCATTACAACTCTACATGATTGTTGTCGGGATAAGGCGCCGTGGCTAGAGGGAATGACCATGGCTTTCCTTCAAGCAAATTGGAATACGGTGCGAGGGGATGTGTTGACTATGTTCTCAGAGTTTTACACTAATAGGAAATTTGTTGCTAGCCTTAATGCTGCTTTTATAGGGCTTATTCCAAAGAGAGCTGATGCACAGAATATCAAGGATTATAGCCCAATTAGTTTCATTGGGTTTATTTATAAGTTGCTCTCAAAGGTGTTAGCTCGTAAGTTAAGATGTGTCATTGGGGGTCTGACTTCTGAGAATCAGAACGCCTTTGTTGGGGGCGGACGGATTTTGAATGCAGTGCTCATTACAAATGAGCTTATTGACTCCAGGACCAAGTCAAGTAAGCTGGGGGTTATTTGTAAGGTTGACATCGAAAAGGCTTATGATCACGTCAATTAGGATCTTCTTATTTACGTGATGAGAAGAATTGGGTTTGAGGAGAGATGGATTGCTTGGATTCGCCATTGTATTTCTTTTGCTTCTTTTGCAGTGCTAGTTAACGGCTCCCCTTCTAAATTCTTTTCTGCTTCTAGAGGGTTGCGCCAGGGTGACCCTATCTCCCCTCTTCTGTTCTTATTGATAATGGAAGTTTTCACAAGGATGGTTAATTTGGCTGCTACAGCAAGACTTATTTCTGGTTTCTCTGTAGGTTGGGTGAATGAATCTGCCACTGATGTCTCCCACCTACTCTTTACTGATGATACAATTATCTTCTGTGATAATGATTGCGAGCAAATAGTAAGCTTGCGTGGCATTCTCATTTGATTTGAGGCATTGTCTGGGCTAAGAGTCAATTTGTCGAAGAGCTCTATCTCACCGGTTGGGCAAGTGGACAATATTCAATTGCTTGCAGGTATTCTAGGATGCTCCATTGATTCTTTTCCAACATTCTATCTTGGTCTCCCTCTTGGTGCAAAATTTAAGGATAAATTCATTTGGGAACCTATGGTCGAGCGTTTTGAGATAATACTATCTGGGTGGAAAGCAAAATATCTTTCCAAAGGGAGGAGAATGACACTTATTAAAAGTGTTTTGTCAAGCATTCCAGATTAATTTCTCTCACTCTTCCCTTTACTAGTCTCAATGGCTAATAAGTTGGAAGACATTCAGAGAAAATTCCTTCGGGGGTCTTTTGGTAGTGACTTCAAATTTCATCTGGTTAGATGGAATATTATCAAGAATCCCATACCAGAAGGGGGATTAGTTGTTAGAGATCTTAGTGATGTAGAACGCTCCAAGAGCAATTCCCACACCTAGACAAATCACACAAGAACTTTCAAAAAAACTCAATAATTCGACTCATTCAAGTGTGTCTCTCCCCAAAGCACTATAGGATTTATATAGGAATCAATACAACTGAAAAAAAAAATATAAAATAAATCCAAAGATTACGTTAAGATTACGATAACTAAAAATAATCTAGGATAAAAAGATTTTATCCTAAAAGAGGATCCCTAAATTACGAAATCTCCTATTCTTCCTAGAATACACATTGCCACAGAACTCCTTAGAAGATACGACATCATTCTCCCCCACGGAAAAGAACTCGACGCCGACGAGTTGTCTTAGAGGTACCACTCTAAAAGAGTCGGATTCGTATCACGAACCTCATCTTCAGTAATCCAAGTAGCATCTGACTGAGGCCATCCTAACCATTGCACCAGGAAGCGTCGGAACCCACAACGAGAAAAGGACACAAACTCATCATCCAACACCGCCTGGATGTCGGTCTGCGACTGCGGCAAAGGTGGGAGTCTAGGGACCTACGTACCTATAGAAACCCAAAAGGAAGACAACGAGGCGCAAAAGTACCTCGATGAAGAGTGAGATCCTCCACATTGAAAATAGGACTAATACATAATCTATCTGGGAGATCAAGTACATATGCATTAGATCTCAACTTTCGAAGGATTTGATAGGGTCCCATGGCACGAGCGTGAAACTTTTTGAGGGAGTTTCTGGGTAATCACTCAGGTCGAATCCGAGCCATAACAAAATCACCCACCTCAAAATTCGCAACTCTGCGATGCATGTCAACTGAATGCTTATAGCTGCCATTGCTTAAAGCAATCTTGCGTCGAATCTCAGCATGCAAGTCATGAGCATGCAAGTCATGAATATGCTGAGCACATGTGGATGCAGGATGTGACACGCAGGCATCAGGTGGGAGGGGAATGAGGTCAGCAAGGGTACGAGGAGAGTAACCATGGACAATCTCAAAAAGACTCTTACCTGTGGTTCTATTGATCGCATTGTTATATGCAAACTCACCAAGGGATAAAGTCAAATCGCAAGTGCCTTGTTTCTAGCCCACAACATATCTAAGTAACTCCCCCAGATTGCGGTTAACAACCTCAGTTTGCCGATCCGTTTGAGGGTGAAGGCTGCAGAAAATTTCAGAGTAGTACCACACAGTCTCCATAAGGTCTTTCAGAAATAGCTCATGAATTTGACATCCCTATCAGACACTATGGAAGTGGGAAGACCATGCAACCTAGCAACCTAGCAACCTTTCGAAAGGCTAACTTAGCAACATGTGAAGTCATCTGTCTTGCTACAGGCAATAAAATGGGCCATCTTAGAAAACCTATCAACCACAACTAAGACTGAATCAAAACCACGGGATGTTCTAGGAAGACCTAGTACAAAGTCCACGCTAATGTCCTTCCATGGAGCACGTGGGATAGGACGAGGAGTATAAAGTCCTATATTGTGCCCTTAGTCTTAGCTAACTGACATGTGCGGCACTGAGACACAATGCGATGTACATCTCTTTTGAGAGAGGGCCAATAGAAGCGATCTGCAACCAAAGTAATGGTCCTATCTTCACCCAGGTGGCCAGTTAGTCCCCCAACATGCATCTCCCAAACTACGAAGTCCCGAAATAACGTCTTAGGAATGCATAACTTGGACCCCCGAAACAGGAAACCGTCATGAATGACAAAGTCAACGTGATGGTTGCGATTTCCAGCCGAAAGGTCCGAGTAAATGAGTGAAAAATCAGGACAAGAGGTGTAAGCGCCTTTGAGCTTGTCAAAACCGAGAACCTCAACCCGCATTGTCTGTAAGAGGCAACCAATGCGACTGAGGGCATCAGCCACCTTGTTCTCAACACTAGATTTGTGCTTAAGGACAAAGGAATACTCACTAATATACTCAATCCACCTAGCATGCTTAGGATTGATACTAGACTGAGAATTCCAGTGCTTAAGGGCCTCATGATCCGAATATACAACAAATTCATACGGGATAAGGTAATAATGCCAATGACGAAGGGACTAAAGCAGAGCGTACAACTCTTTCTCATAGGTCGTATACTTGATTCGCCTAGATTCGCTAAGCTTTTCGCTAAAGAATACTATGGGGTGTCCCTCCTGACTTAACATTCCACCAATGCCATATCCAGAGGCATCGCAAGCAACCTCAAAAACCTTACTAAAGTCAGGATGCCTAAGGACCGGAGCAGATGACATCATCTCCTTAATCTCCTTAAAGGCAAATGCCGCTTTAGGAGTCCACTGAAATGGGCCTTTCTTCAAGCAGTCTATAATAGTTGACATGATAGAGCTGAAGTGTATGATAAACCTCTTCTAGGAGGAGACTAGACCATGAAAACTCCTAACCTCAGTAAGGGTCTTAGGTTTAGGCCATTCTCTAATGGCTCTAACTTTGTCAGGGTCAGCGGAGATACCTTGAGCGAACACAATGAATCCTAAAAAGAGGACTTGGGTTTGAAGGAAGATGCACTTTTTCAGATTAGCAAAAAGCTTGACCTCTCTAAGTGCGCACATGAGTTGTTTGAGATGGTCAACATGGTCTATACTAGACTTGCTATATACCAAGATGTCATCAAAATAGACGACCAGAAATTTTCCCATAAATAGCTGAAGAACGTGAGTTATGAGTCTCATAAAGGTACTGGGAGCGTTGAATAGCCCAAAAGGCATAACCATCCACTCAAATAAGCCATCTTGGGTCTTAAAGGCGGTCTTCCATTCGTCCTCTGGTTTAATGCGGACCTGGTGATAACCACTACGCAAGTCTATCTTAGAGAACCAGCTAGCTCTAGCAAGACAGTCAAGCATGTCCTCTAACCTCGGAATGGGAAACCTATACTTCACTGTAATCTTATTGATGGCTCTACTATCGACACACATCCTCCACGATCCGTCCTTCTTAGGGGTAAGGAGGGCCGGGACCGCACAAGGACTCATGTTGTGACGAACAAAGCCCTTAGACAATAGTTCTTGAACCTGCCTATCCAATTTTACTCGCTCAGTTGGATTCAACCTATAATGAGGAAGGTTAGGGAGTTCGGGAACCAGGGACCAAGTCAATAGCATGTTGTATGTCACGAAGGGGAGGGAGCTCACTTGGAAGTTCCTCGGGGACAACATCGACAAATTCTTTAAGCAGGTCATCAATCTCAACTGGGAGGTCCCGGATAGACAGGTCGCCTGAAGGGACGTTAGGAAGGGCAATGGAGTCTGAACCTAGCTCCCCAGCTAAGATTGTAAGGAAGAACTTGTTAGAATTTTTCAGTCTTTCAAACGGTCTGTGGTGAAGGAGGGAAATAATTCCCCTATAAGGAGTAGACACACTGTAGGGAGAGGACAAGATCGAGGAAGGTTTGGGACCTGGGAAAGACAGCAACTCTCTAGGCCGACATGAGTTAAGAGTAATGTTCTTATTCATGTACCTAAAGGTATAAGTGTTCTCTCTCCCGTTATGTAAGACATTCCGCTCATAAAGTCAAGGACGACCTAAGAGAATGTGAGCAACATCCATTGGGAGGACATCACATAAAACCTCGTCCTTGTAACCACCAATCTAGATCGGAACCTTACATTTGTGGGTAACTGTGAGGTGGGTCTTATTGACCCAGGCTACTTTAAAAGGGTGGGAGTGAGGTTCTACCTTAAAATGACAACGCTCTATAGCGGCCTCGACAACAACATTCATGGTACTGCCACCATCTATAACCATTTTTATAAGAGTTTCCCCACACCTCACAAGAGTATAGAAGATGGTGGTATGTTTCCACTCATCGTTCATGACTGGGTTGGCTAAAAGGCATCTCACAACTCCAAGATGTACATCAAGTAGAAGGCTATTCTCAACATCAACAAGATCTTCAAAGTCTCCCTCAGGATCGACAACCTCTTCCTCAAGTTCGGGTGGTCCAAACGACTCATGCTCTAGGGCCAGGGTACGATGAGGGCACACAAAAGCGCCAGAAAACTCATTCATCCTAGGAGCAGAAGAAGCTCCCTGCGGGGCTACTCTAGGTGGGATTTGAGGGTTGTGACTCTTAGAAGTTGAAGCACTCACAGAAAACTCATTCATCCTAGGAGCAGTGCGACGCACTGGGTAAAGCTTATCAAGTTTTTCAACCTCTAAAGCTTTGTGGTAATCCTCATTGAGAGTATAAGGCGCAAATAAAGCTACTTCCCTCCTAAGGTCAGTTCGTAAGCCCCGACTAAAGCGGGCTATGGTAATCGAAGGATCCTCCAGAAGGTCACAACGCTGAGTCAATTCTTCGAAACCATTGATGTAATCAGACACACTAGAGGTGGACTGTCTAAGGTTTAGCATCTGGTCGACAAGGTGTTCCTTACGGAAAGAAGGGAGGCACTTTTCTTTCAACCTATCCTTCATGACTTCCCATTGAATAATAGGAAGTTGACGCATTCGCTTAAGGTGACTCGTGACAATTTGCCAAAACTTCCTAGCAGCTCCTATGTGTTTCATCTTGGCAAATCAAACCCGCTCAATATCAGACATCTCATACCAGTTAAAATAGTCCTCCATAGCAACTATCCAGTCAGAAAAAGTAGTAGCATCTATCTTTCCATCAAAAGAGGGTACATCAACTTTCACCTTTCGAGTAATATCGAAGTTAACCCTCGTGAATACTCCTACGGTCAGTTTCAAGGTCTGCATGCCTAGGCTCCCCAGGGTTACCCGTCCTCCTGTCATCTCTAAGGGTGTCGAACCGACGGTTCCTATAGTCCCCTTGGTCATGCCTCAAGTTACTCCCCTCCCCTTGCACTCGAGGGTTAGATGGAGTCGCTGGTTCTGGTTCCCTCTCCTCAAGCTCATTAGCTCGACTTGACTTATAAACGACCTACTGACGATGATCATTCCCCCCCTACAAGTAGTTCAGGGGAAAATTGGGGTGGGGTTTGAGGTTGGTCAAGCATGGGTAACTTCTCAAATGCTCGAGTAAGTTTGTCAATTTTGGCCTCAAGCTGGTCAAACCTAGCATCTTGACGGTCAAGCCTTTCAGATAGGGTGTCAATCTGAGATTGGTAAGGCTGTTTGGGTGAGGTTGACATAATGGATGCAACTATGAATGCAAGATGTAAGTGCTGAGATTAAACCAAGTTGCAATAATAACGACAGTGATAAACAGTCACTACACACACCACAAAGCACAAAAGTTTGATATGAATTACTGGTATAACTCGAACCAAGCAGGGAGTAAGCACCAATGAGAAATCGGGATCTAAGCAAACACTCAAAGACCCAAACAATCAGGAATTAGGCTAACTTCGATTAGAAAGAATCAAACTCATATTAAGGTACATCGAGTTCCCCGTACCTCTTGGCGACTCGCAAGTAATGGTTTAGGCTCCGTACCTTATGGGACAGCAGAACCGGATCAAGCGTTGGTGGAGATTAGTAGTCAAGCAAGTGGGTTTGAACACTTGTAGGCAGCAATAATGGGACCGTTGTGATAACACCAGCGAACAACAATAGCACGAAAAACAGTGAGAGAAGAGCCCAGAACCCACGCTTTGCAAAAGCGCTTTTCCGGCGAGAGGACCGGGGGCCGGTGCCGGAGACTGTTAGCAAGGGGGCGAAGCAGTGAGAGAAGTGGAGGGGTAGCGTCAAGTTTGGAAGAATTGATGAATCGAAGACGATTTTAGGGTTAACGTTCGCAGTTGGGGTCCAAACAATTGACGCATGAAGTGGAGCAATTTAATTCAATTGCTTTAGGGTTTTGGGACGAAATTTGGTGGGTAACGTAGAAACGAAATCAATTTGGGATGAATGTGAAGGATTGAACGTCAATTTGGGGTTTGGGGTTTCGGATAGTTAGGGTTATGCGAATTTGCGGTTGGCAGACTTGGGGTTTTTAGGATTTTGGTCAGGAGCTGGGGTCGGTGAGTGTGAGGTGGTGGTCGACCAAGGGATCCGATCTATTGGTGGTCGTCGGTGTTGGTGCCCGGTGCGTTTTGGTGATAGTTCGCAGAGGTGGTGTGCGCGGCAGGGTTTGCAATTGGGGATTGTAGGGTTCCGACGAGTGGCCGGCGGTGGTGGAGGTTAGGTGGTGGTCGGCTGGAGGTGGCAACCTCGGGTTGGTGGTTGACAGTGGTGGCCAGCCACTACTGGGCGGCGAATTGGGAGGCTAGCGGTAGAGATTAGGGTTTCTTCTTCTTTTTGTTTTTCTCTTTTTTTTTGAACGCAAGTGAAAAAAAAAGGAAAAGGGAAATCAAAGGGAAGCTCGAACAGAAAACTCGAGTGAGAAAGGGTTTCGCAGCGGTTAGGATCAAAAGCTCCGATACCAATTTGATGTAGGACGCTCCAAAAGCAATTCCCACACTTAGATAAATCACATAAGAACTTTCAAAAAAACTCAATAATTCAATTCATTCAAGTGTATCTCTCCCCAAAGCACAAGGGAGGTTTATATAGGAATCAATACAACTGAAAAAAATACAAAATAAATCCAAAGATTACGATAAAATCACGATAACTAAAAATAATCTAGGAAAATAAAAAGATTTTATCCTAAACGAGGATCCCTAAGTTACAAAATCTCCTATTCTTCTTAGAATACACATTGCCACAGAACTCCTTAGGAGATACGACATCACTTAGACTCTTCAATGAAACATTGCTAGGCAAGTAGTTGTAGAGATACATGAATGAGAAGGATAGCCTTTGGAGAAAGGTGATTAGGAGGAAATATGGGGATAATGGTCTTGCATGGTATCCCTCCAAACCAAGTGATGCTTATGGGCAAAGTTTATGAAGATTCATTTAGAAAGGATCGGGAAGATTTTTTCATTATTGTTCCTTCAAGGATGGTGTCGGTTCTTCTATTTTGTTTTGGCACGATCGTTGGTGTACGAAGGGCTCTCTACGAGATACCTTCCCCTCTCTTTATGCGCTTGCGGTGAATAGAGATGCTACTATTGGAGATTATTGCCAACGTGGGCCTGGCACTATTGTGTGATCTCCTGTTTTCATACTTGATGCTTTGGTTGATGACACTATCCTTGCCACCTTTCACAGTAAGTTGAATGAGATTTCACCCCAGGACTCACCTGATGTGGTTACTTGGAATCTCAATTCTACAGGATTTTTCACTGTCAAATCTTATTATCTAAAGCTCCTCTCCAATTCTACCTTCGCTATATAGTCTCAATCTTTGGGGCGGTTCCCTTGGAAAATCATTTGGAAGACTTTAGCTCCCTTGAAGGTGTCAGTTTTTGTGTGGGAAGCTTCGTGTCGGAGTATTTTGACATGTGATAATTTACAAAAGAAGGGAATTATTTTGGTGAATAGATGTTCTATGTGCAAAGAGGATTTGGAGTCTCCTGATCACCTACTGCTACATCGTCAATTTGCAAGGACTCTTTGGGAGCTATCCTTTAGTTGTTTGAGAGTCTCCTGGATTGTTTCGGATTCTGTGAGGAATCATCTTTTGACTTGGAAGGGTGATTTTGGTAGGAAAATTAAGGAGAAAAGCATCTTATTGATCCCACATGCGATTTTTGGCCTATTCCGTGAGAGAAAAACAAAAAAGTCTTTGAATGAGAGGAGACACCTCTTCAACGAATCAAAGATATCATTATCAAGATTTTTTTTTCTGGGATGGTGGGAACTTTTGTCAATCTTCTTTTAATGTAATTGATTTTGTGGATAGGTTTCATCTTGGGTGTACGTAACCCTTTTGTAGAATGGTTGCTTTCATCCATCCCTTTGTACATTTTTCAGTTTCATATATTTTACTCTTTTTCCTTGTCAAAAAAAAAGACTTTCTAATTTAGCAGAAGGAACTTGCTTCCTCTTTGCTTCATCAGCTGATTTTGTTAATAACCTTTTACTTGGGATAGGGGGAGAGGAGTATTGAGCTTCATTGTAGGATGCATTACTAGCATCCGTTCCTTCTGGCTCTCTTCTTGCCTTTCCCTCATAGGGGGTAAAACATAGTGTCACCATTTATCTTAGGAAAGCCGTCTGATCAAAGTTTTAGTTGCAAGTGAAGGAAAGCCATTTGATCAAAGTACTCCAGTTTCTAAGAGTCGTCTGGGGTTCACCCTCCCAAGAGAAGTCTGGGGTTCAATCCCCCCCCCCCCAAAAAAAAAAACACTACATACAGAAGTGATACTTAAGGAAGTTCTGAAATATATGCGTGTGTGTCTGTCTGTTATTTAGGAAGTTTTGTCCATATTTCACAGAAAGAACACTGTTATGATGGTTTTTTGTGCATAGTAGTAGGCAAATGGTATCAGTTCAGCAAGGATGCAGTTCATAAACGTAATCCATGCAGTACTATTACTAACATGCTTCCAGGCAACTGTGGACCTACAAGAAGGAATGATCAATCTATGTAGAACCAATGGAGCCTTGTGTTTGCAAGGGAAAGTGTTCTAGCAATCTGAAACCTCGAGCCTACTAAAATGTAGGCCTAGTGGATCCTTGACTTTACTAGGAAATCTGTTCTATAAGTAGCATCTCATGCTTGCTAACATGTTGAATTTTTGCAGCCTTGAGTGCTTGTCTTGAGATAATGACTTAGTCATAGAGTATGCTAGCATTTATCTTTCACTTTTTTCCGTTCTCCAATACTCTCCATGTAGTATGATTTTCTTCTAATATAATAAAACATCACTGTGCATAGTTTATAAATGGATCAACCCACCTAGGTTAGGATTACATATTATTTACTCTACATTAATAAATGATAATCCAGAGATGATTTGTAAATCATGAAAGTACACAAAGCCTCATGAATTTTTGAAGGAGGGATTTGCAATAGTGATGCACCTGCTTGTGCATCAGAAGCATGGTCGCCACCCGCCCCAGGGAGGGGGGGTTGCTCACAAAACCAAAGCTTTTAACATAATAACAGCTACATGTAAAAATAACTCTCGTACATTAAGCAATATGAATTAGTCATTCAAGGATAAGTACCTCTTCAGGCTTGAGAGGACACAAACCATTTAACTTCTGAGCATGCGAATCAACACTTAGTTCTTCTTTGATGATACGTTGTTTAATCATCTGTGCTCTTCGGTACTGTATAAGTTCTGTGTGAACATCCTAACATTTAAAAGACATATCAGCACAACAAATGATTTACTTTGTTTAATAGTATAAGGAAATAAATATTCTACCAATCACAGGAGGATGTCTTGGTGATGAGCATGATCTTTTGTTGCTTTTTAAGTTACTATAAGGACTTCACATTTGTGTGATAGTTACTATAAAGGTTTTTGTCATCCTTCCTTTACAAAAAGAAGAAATTTAGAGATCCATAACAAATAAAATACAATGCATTATGCAGACAGCAATGCATATGTGATTACTCCTCCCAGCAAGTCACCAATGCCATTCCAACTCCGCCCACAGTTTCAGAGAGGAGAGATTAATAACAGGACATCTTTCCATTTCATCATTTTTTTGGGGGGGGGGGGGCGCTACAAAAGGATTGGGTGGAGGGTGAAAGGTGAAAGGCAAACCTGAAAAAGCTCAGCACATCCATGATAAGCTAATGTCTCTCTCACAAGGCCTGGATGATAAGCAAGGTATGGATGACCTGACGCCCGTAATCTGGAAAGGAACATTACTTTCAGATAATATATCGCAGAATTTTAAAATAATTAACTTTAAACAGGAGTAATAGGTTGCAAATACGGAATCCTTGGCCTATAAATTCAACCAATTTTTTCTTCGGGGGTGGCAATTGAAACTAGTCCGCCTATTAATTTTTCCATGAAAAAGCACTTGAGAAGCTGATTTCGTATTGACTAAACTTGAAACTATCTGGAAGTAGAGTCCGGATGGTTAACAGTCCTCAAAACTCCCTAAATGAGATTAGCAAATTCATAGCAATGTAATATTTAATTTAATTCACTTTCTTCCAACTCAACATGCATTACCGATGACAATCCAAATTTGAGCACCAAAGGTACACCATGTAACCATTTTTATGTCTGCCACTTCAACTAATCACCTTATTCCACTACCGTTCATGACTACAAGAAAAAGATTACAACATTTTCCATCTACCTTTTCCACATCCTGACAGAAATATTTGCTATGCAAGCAAATGCGTAATTACCTTTTCACAATCTCATGCCCCAGTGCCAAAATTTCTGATCGAAAACGTAGCGCATGATAAGCCACCCTGCATCTAAGCCTTTGATACTCTGCCAAGCTATGAGGAAGGGTGCTCTGCACAAAGAAACACAAACAAAGAAATGACATAATTAAACTTCCCAGTCAGGTTGTTGCTGTTTCAACAGGACCTCAGAGGGTCAAAATACTCACAAATTACCCTAACAGTGCCCAAAGCAAGCATGAATACATATTAATGGAAAAATAAACAGGTTCCAGCAAAAAATTATATCTTGATAGTAGGGGACTCTATGGTCTAACAAATTGTATAGAGTTCTTGGTTCATCTACTCTGATAATCTTCTTTGAAATAGAAAAACTAGGAGAAACACATTTATGCAGAACAGAATATTTGTTGAAGTTCTAGAGTAGGAGGTGAAATTAGAAGATAACAAAATTTCCAATAAAGATGTCAATAACATCAAGAGCCACCTAGGTTTGTCATAAGCGTTAACAGCACTCCACAAATTCATAATTGTCACTCACTCAAAGTCAATGACATTGAAACCAATTCAGATACAGCACATTTGTATGAGAGGCTAGTAGTAACATTAAGGAGTACAGCATTACCTGCAAACAGCCTCCATCGGAGAGCACTAAACCAACAACCTTTGCTTTTTTCAGCACCGGTAAAACTTCACTCGTATAGTAACTCAGGGAAGCTGTGCGTGCTGGCTTAAATGTTGGGAACTGTTTCTGCTTCCGAGCTTCCTTCAACTTGGGAGGTAAGCTCTTCACAATGATCACATCATTTTTGAGAGCTGCTGTGAACTGCTCCTCGTTATATAAATATGAAAAACTCGTAAACTTTGAACTGCAGCATCATGCAATACAAATTAATATTGATCAGAAGGATGAACTCTGAAATACAGGGTAGCTATTGTTTCCCCTGATTTTAACAAAGAAACCTAAGGTCGTACTTCATACGATGGCAAACGAACCTGATGCCTTTTGAATTGAGACTTTCTTGAATTTCTGGGATGACCAAGGTAGCATTTAGAAGTCTCGCCACTGCAACAAGATCGGGAATCTAGCCACAGATACACAACAATTGGAAGTGCCAGGATCAGAATGCATAAAGAGAAAACAATGACAAACCAACTACTTAGAGCTAGACCAATCAATACCGAGTTTCTTATCTTCTCAAATCCACCAAAAATTTTTGCATAAATGAAACCATTGCTCCTATCTGATGGCTCTGCAGAAGGAATTTAAACTATTTCAAGATTACAAGAACATAGTAGTGAACTCAGCAGTAATGGGGGGGAAGGGCCTGAGCTAAAACCACAAGTCTACAAAGCAACCTAAAACCCTCCATTAATTTCAAACGAGGCAAGTATTTACTAAGCCATTTTCACCACTATTTCAGCATATGTCATAAATGCACAAAAGGACGCAAGTCACCACACAGGTCGAAAAATCAAATACCAAAAGACCTTAAAATGTAATCCCAATCAACCCATTAACCAAGCTCCAAACTTGAAGCTTTTCCCACTTCCAAATCAACCAAAATCCAACTGCCCAGAAAATATTTACCAGGGAATGATGTCTTAGGATTGGAATATGGCAGTAAAGACCGGAGCAAGTTCACATTTGCCCATATTTGCCTGTAACCCCACACCTGCATAAACCCAAAAGAAAAATGAAAATCAAACTCTATTCTGGAGCAAAAAAAGGATCAAAAACACAGAAACCCCAGATGAGAAAAGGCAAAATTACAGGCTTTTCGGGGGCAGAGAGGCCAAGATCATCGAAAACATCGACAGCAAGACCGCGTTGAGCCTGAGCGAGGTCAACAGTGGAATACTTGGCAAGAATGAGATGAACAACCAATGAAACAATGGACAAGATGAGTCCACCCAGAGCTGCCCATTTGATTTTGGATCTGAACATCATCTTTGGGACTTTTCTCTCTCCTCCAGATTGAGATTGAGATTGAGATCTACAAAAATTTTGGGGGAAGAGTCTGAGTGAGCATCTGTGTTTCGCGTGCCGGCTCTGGAACCATTGTTCTTCTCTCTCTCACTCTCAGTCTCTTTCTCTCTCCCTGCTCTTTTTTCCGCGTTCTTCCTTTCCTTCAATCCTTCTCCTTTTTTTTTTCTTTTCTTTCTTTTTTAGATGCAGACTACAATCCTGGAGTGTTCATTAATTAATGAAATCAGGGTTTAAAGATATTTCAAATTAAATTGTTCTTTCATTTCTTTTCATACTAGAATGGAATGGCTCATAGCTGGTGTCCATTGTAACTGCTGCCATTCTAGCCCCCCAAAAGAAAATTAAAGGAGCGTTTGTTAGAGTATGAAAGTGAGTGTTATCTTATCTATCGTTCTATGAGTTCAGCGGTAAGGAATGATGAATTTTACCTACAAAGTTAGGGGTTCGAATCCTCCCACCGTCGCGGCGCTTGGGGAGGCATCCCATTGAGGAAACTCTCAGCTGAAGCCTTGTCCTTGGCTTGGGGTGAGCCCGACCCCCTGCCTAAAATTATTGAACCCAAAAAAAAATCTTAAATTGATAAAAATAAAAATAAAATAAAAAGAATATGAAAGTGAATGTTGTCCTATATTGACAAAATTGAAGGGCATGAGTGTGTATATAAGCTTATGAGTTACACCACTCATTGCCAATTAGTTTGGGTTGGAACCTCATTTGAGCTTATATGTATGACTCTTTGTTAATTGCCCAATTAGTATAAAAATTTAAAGTGGTATCAAAGCGGGTTGCTCGATTTTGATTTACCGTCGCCCTCATTTGGTTAAAATTGTGTGCACGTGTTACGTAGCCCACACGTGAATGGGCGTGTTCGAGTATGAAAGTGGGTGTTATCCCACATTGATAAAAATAAAAAAGTAAAAAGAATATGAAAGTGGGTGTGGTCTCACATTAACAAAATTGAAAGGCATGAGCGTGTATATATATAAGCTTGTAAGTTACTCCACTTATTGCTAATTGATTTTGGGTTGTAACCTCATTTGAGCTTATATGCATGACTTTTTATTAATTGCCTAATTAATATAAAAATTTTACAGTATTTTACTTAATTTATCGCTGCTAGTTCAATTAGTTGGTAAAATTTTTAGAAGTCATTATTCATTAGCATTTGATTTTGAATCCAACATAAATTGACATTTACATTTCTCTTTGTGCCCCCAAAATATCACATTACGTTACCCAAAACGGATGAGTTGGTGTCGATGTCGCCTAAATATCAACCATAACTTCGATGCTGGCCAACCAATACGAAATCAACATATACAGAACTGAGGTTATCCAAAGCAAAGGTTAGGACTAGATGCAGCCTATGAACCTTACTCGTCATGCTCAAATTCTTCACCTGGTTTCTTCTGAGCATATTGAAAAGTTTTATGGTTCAGCTCAAGAGCCATTTGCAAGCCTTTTGGTGGAGCATGATGGACTGTCCATGGCTCTTATTAATCTTTATACAAAGATGCAAATACTACAGCTACCAAATTACCTAGTCCATTCACGTAATTTAAGTGAATAGTCTAGTTTCTCTGTTACTATTTGGACTTGAAGATCACCTTCCTTACTTGAGGTAAGGCATGGAGTGGTCCAACTTGAGCTTGATCGATTTGAGTTTTCTTATGATCAACTTCCAAGTTGTCAACATGGTAATCCCATGAACCATGTCTTCTATGGGTTTTGATACAGGTCAGAGCTTGGGGATTGTCATGTCATAGTATATTGCTCAGATTAATGTCGTCTCTCCTGCAATTTAGCCAAAGCTGCAAAGTCAAATTCTTCCAGAGAAGTTTAGCAGGAATACATCATTTATTAAAGAACACTTCTATTCTCGTAAGTCCAAATATGTCCATGTATAATATTAAACTTACATGCCCACCGAGGTCGAAAAGGGTTAAACAAATTAGTTGGTAGTGTACATAAGTTTAGAAATTATCCTTAGACAATACGTTGTGATTTGAGATATGTCATTTGATAATTATTATTAAACATAAATTCAATGAGAGTAGAAAAGAATATAGACTGTGAGGTATGAAAATTTTCTTGAAATTATGAATAATTCGAATAAATTAAATCTACTACAACTATGTCAGAGTTACTCCTCTAAATTTACTGTATTTTTTCAAATTGACTAAAATTCTTATAGTTAGATTTTCAAATTTTCATAATTAACTAGTTTATATGGGGATCCATACTAATATTAGTTCTTTTTGTTATCATATGCTAGTATTAGTTATTTGCGCAATAAAGTAATGACAAGGTGATTTAAGTTTCTTTCGATAAATATTTAAAGTAAAGGTAATTTAAAATGAAATTTGTAAAATGAAAATTATCGGTAATCTTAGATTCTATGCAAATAATTATTTCATCGTAGCTAGCATCCAAAGTTTTTATGCTGGGGAGAAACTTTAATAATGAATTCAAGATACATCAACTTTTAGGGGTGAAATTTGTGCAAATGACCAGCCAATGTGATACAATGACATTATATATCACATAGGAATATGATGATATTAAAAAGAATTATTATTATATACTCCTTTAGGTTTGAGTCCCTTACACAGTGAATCGAAAAGAGAATTGGCATTTAGCAACCCGCACGTTGTTATTGTTTAACCCACGTTACTTACATTTGATAATAACTTTTAAGATAAGGGGCGTTAAATTTTGATGTGAGTGAATTTAAACAATAATTAATATGTTTTCCCACATGCAACGTACCAGATGATTTTTGAGTTTTTGTCAGTAGTAAACATATATACAAAATAATAAAACAACTAATAATATTTTATGTTGTGTATAGAAAAAAATTATTTTTTAAAAAAATAATAGTCTTTGAACTCAAAGTATAGTCATCTGTTAGGAATAAATGAAATAATAGGATGTGACAATGCAACAGAATTCAACCAAGAACACAACGCAACAATGAAAAACAGGAATAAAGGACACAGAGAATTTTTACGTGGAAACCCAATGTGGGAAAAAACCACGGACGGTGACAGCACACCGACAAATTTCACTATGAGCAGAGTGGTACACCACAATCACTTCAGTGATTAAGAGCAGAATTACAATACTCTCAATTGAATTCTCTCACAAATAACCTCACTCTCTCAATGTGTTTTCTATACTGGAGTGTTTTGAAACCTAGGCTTGACCCTCCTTTTATAGGGCCTGAAGAATAGGGTTTTCCCCTTCTTGGAAAAACCCTAGCCGCCGCAGAGGAGTCCTCCTTGAAGACAGAAACCCTAGCCGCATCCGAAAGAGGCGGCGAAAAGACACGTGGCACGACCGTGCCCCGTGGCACGGTCACCCCGTGTCACATGGCACGGCCGTGCCATATGGCACGGCACCCCCGTGCCAATTTTCTGTCCCGCTCGTCTTCGGCTCTTCGTCTTGGCACGCCCGTGTCTGTGCAGCATGGGCTCCCCGTGCCGATACTCGAGATTTTGGGCCATAAAACCCAACAATCTCCACCTTGGACCAAAATCTCCAATCTTCAACTTTCCGTCGCCGTCGTCCACCCCTAAGGGTGTTGCCCCCCATGGGGCTATGCCCCGCAGGGCTTCTCAATGACTGTGAACTCCCACTAAGTCCAAGCAATGCTCGAACTTAGCTGTAGGTAGTGGCTTTGTAAGCATGTCAGCAGGATTCTCTGAGGTGTGAACTTTCTTCATCATTATTTCTCCTGCAGCAACTGTATCTCGTACATAATGATATTTGACGCTGATATGCTTGGTCTTCGAGTGGTAGGCATCATTCTTTATCAGATGTATAGCACTCTGACTATCAGAATATACCACAGTAGCAGATTGTGGTATTCCAAGCTCCATTACCAGTCCCCTTAGCCAGGTAGCTTCCTTCACCCCTTCAGTGGCAGCAATATACTCAGCTTCTGTTGTGGACAGAGCTGCAATAGATTGTAAAGACGCTTTCCAAGAGATAGCGCCCCCACACATAGTAAAGATGTACCCAGATATGGACCTCCTCCTATCCAAATCACCAGCATAGTCAGAATCAACATACCCTACTACATCAGATGTAGCAACCTTGTTTCTATCAAATACCAGCCCTTTTCCCACAGTTCCCTTTACATACCGCAGGATCCATTTTACACCCTCCCAGTGATCCTTTCCAGGATTATGCATATATCTACTTACCACACTCACAGCATGTGATAAGTCTGGTCTGGTACAGACCATGGCATACATCAAACTCCCTACAGCACTGGAGTATGGTACATTGGACATTCTACCGATGTCCTCTTCTGTTTGCGGACAGCATTCCGCAGACAGTCTAAAATGTGCAGCAAGAGGGGTAGACACTGCCTTGCAGTCCCTCATATTGAACTTCCTTAATACCTTCTCAAGATATTTTTCTTGAGACAGGTATAATTTTCCCTCCTTTCGATCCCTGTGAATCTCCATGCCCAGTATCCTTTTAGCTGCACCTAAATCTTTCATTTCGAATTCCTTACTGAGTTGAGATTTTAGCATGCTAATCAGGTTTTTATCTTTAGATGCAATTAGCATGTCATCAACATACAGTAGTAGATAGATAAAGGACCCATCACCATATTGTCTAAAGTATACACAATTATCATATCTACTACGTATGTAACCATTATCAATCATAAACGTGTCAAAACGTTTATACCACTGCCTAGGAGCCTGCTTGAGTCCATACAAGGACTTTTTCAACTTACATACCATGTGTTCCTGATCAGGAACAGCAAACCCTTCAGGTTGCTTCATATATATCTCCTCTTCCAGCTCACCATGCAGGAAGGCTGTTTTTACATCAAGCTGTTCCAACTCCAAGTTAAACAATATCACAATGGATAACAATAATCGAATAGAGGTGTGTCTGACTACAGGAGAGAAAACCTCATTGTAGTCTATACCTTCCCGTTGGTTGCAACCACGAACAACCAACCTTGCTTTCCACCTTGCATCCTCTACCCCAGGAATGCCCTCCTTCTTCTTGTATATCCATTTGGCAGTTAAGGCCCGTCGGCCTTTAGGCAGGTTACATAACTCCCAAGTCCCATTTTTCTGCAGACTTTCCATTTCTTCTTGCATAGCCAGAACCCAATTGGGTGAACTTGGGCAGGTGATGGCTTCAGTATAATTTGAAGGCTCAGTTCCTTCAGACACTTCCTCTGCAACTGAAAGTGCAAATGCTATCAGCCCTTCATCATCGTTGTACCGGGCCGGTCTCCTGATCTCCCTGCGAGGACGATCACGTGCTATAGAGTGCTCAACCTCCTCCTGAGGTTGTTTAGTGCTGATAGCCCCAGGCTCAGTGACCTGGACTTCCCTCATAGTTTCTTCAACAGCTCCACCTTGAGCTGTAGCAGTCTCCAGCTCCACCTCCATGCTGGTGTCTTGCTGAGTTCCTGCACCAGTAGAAGGAGCAGCAGCATTCTTTCCAGAAGATAATATATCAGACTCATTGAAAGTAACATCCCTACTTTGTATTACTTCCTTAGAATCAGGACACCACATACGATACCCCTTAGATTCACTAGCATACCCCAAAAACATACATTTAACTGCTCTAGGTGCTAGTTTGCCCTCATTTACATGAGCATACACAGGACACCCAAATACCCTGAGATTAGAGTAGTCAACAGGATTACCTGACCATACTTCTTCTGGAATCTGAAACTCAATGGAGGAGTGTGGTGATCGATTCACCAGGTAGCAGGCCGTAGAAATGGCCTCAGCCCAAAACGCTTTGCGATCCCAAAGCCCAGCAGTTGAAAGCAAACACCTTGCTCTCTCTAACAATGTCCTGTTAATTCGTTCTGCGACCCCATTCTGTTGTGGTTTCCCGACCAAGGTTTTATGCCTGGCTATGCCGTTTGCGGTGCAGAATTCTTCAAACTCAGATTCAACAAACTCCAGGCCATTATCAGTCCTGAGTTTCTTGATCCTTTTGCCAGTCTGGTTCTCAACCAGAGCCTTGAATTTCTTGAACATTGAGAATGTCTCGTTTTTCTGTCTCAAGAAATACACCCAAATTTTTCGTGAGAAATCATCAACAAATGTTAACATGTAACGCTTACCTCCCATCGAAGGTACCTTAGAGGGACCCCACAAATCAGAATGGATGTAGTCCAGGACCCCCTGAGTACGGTGACTAGCCTTTGAGAAACTTACCCTTTTCTGTTTCCCAAATACACAGTGATCACAAAAATCCAACTTACCCGTACTTGCGTTACCAAGACAACCTTTCTTACCCAGAATGGTCATCCCTTTCTCACTCATATGGCCCAGCCTCATGTGCCATAACATTGTCTCATCTGCTGTACTTACCGCAGCTACTCCTGTAACTGTGGCTCCTTGCAGGATGTAGAGACTGCCCTGCCTCAGTCCCTTCATCATCACCATGGCTCCTTTAGCCACCTTTAGAGCTCCATTCTCCATGATGATTCTGCAACCATTAGACTCAAGAGTACCCAAAGAGATCAAGCAACGAGTCATATCAGGAATGTGACGCACTTTAGACAAGGTTCTAATAGTGCCATCATGGGTTTTAATCTGAACTGTACCTATCCCTGCAACCTTGCATTCAGCATCGTTGCCCATAAGTACAACCCCAGACTCCACAGGTTCATAAGTTATAAACCAGTCCCTACGAGGACACATGTGGAACGTGCAACCAGAATCTAAAACCCAATTATCATTCACTCCTCTCCCAGAGGTGGTAGCTAAAGAAGTAGCAAGCAGTACATCCCCATCTGACTCAGACTCTACCACACAGTCAGCAGTAGCAGTTTTACCCTTTTCTTCAGTCTTGTTCTTTAACTTCCAACAATTAGCCTTTATGTGACCCAATTTTTTGCAAAAGTGGCAGGTTTTATTAGCATGAGGATTTCTCGATTTAGAACGGCTCTTCCTATTACCGTTTCCCTTCTTCTCAGTTGTCCTACCCCTAACTGCCAACCCTTCACCCTGGTCAGTATGAATGTCATGGTCAAACTTTTCTTTTGAAAGAAGGTTAGCCTTGACATCCTCAAACGATATAGTATCTGTGTTACTATACAGCATGATTTCTTTAAAGTGTTTATATGAAGGGGGTAGTGAGACAACAAGCAAGATGGCTTTATCCTCATCATCAATTTTTACATCCAGACTTTCCAAATCAACTAGAATTGAATTGAAATCATTCAGATGTTTCTGGACAGGCGTACCTTCAGCCATACGACAGGTGTACAACCTTTCTTTTAGCCTGATCTTATTGGCTAGACTCTTTGTCATATATAGTTCTTCTAGCCTAGCCCAAAGGTCAACAGCAGTTACCTTATCAAGAACCTCGCGGAGCACGTGAGGTGCCAGACATAGTTGTATGGCTGAAACTGCCTTCAGCTCCAGTTCCTCCCATTCCTCATTTGTCAACTTCCCACGCCTTTTCTGCTGATCCTCAGCCCACTTTTCATCCGTTGTGCCTGCGGGTTTAACGTGAGGCCCCTGCAGGACCTTCCACAGCCCGTGCTGGATGAGGACCGCCCTCATCTGCACCTTCCAGAGATTAAAGCTAATCTCCCCGTCGAATTTCTGTATGTCCACCTTCATAATTGAAGACATCCTATAACCTCGCTCTGATACCACTTGTTAGGAATAAATGAAATAATAGGATGTGACAATGCAACAGAATTCAACCAAGAACACAACGCAACAATGAAAAACAAGAATAAAGGACACAGAGAATTTTTACGTGGAAACCCAATGTGGGAAAAACCACGGACGGCGACAGCACACCGACAAATTTCACTATGAGCAGAGTGGTACACCACAATCACTTCAGTGATTAAGAGCAGAATTACAATACTCTCAATTGAATTCTCTCACAAATAACCTCACTCTCTCAATGTGTTTTCTATACTGGAGTGTTTTGAAATCTAGGCTTGACCCTCCTTTTATAGGGCCTGAAGAATAGGGTTTTTTTCCCTTCTTGGAAAAACCCTAGCCGACGCAGAGGAGTCCTCCTTGAAGACAGAAACCCTAGCCGCATCCGAAAGAGGCGGCGAAAAGACACGTGGCACGACCGTGCCCCGTGGCACGGTCACCCCGTGTCACATGGCACGGCCGTGCCATATGGCACGGCACCCCAGTGCCAATTTTCTGTCCCGCTCGTCTTCGGCTCTTCGTCTTGGCACGCCCGTGTCTGTGCAGCATGGGCTCCCCGTGCCGATACTCGAGATTTTGGGCCATAAAACCCAACATCATCAGGTCATACAAATTATAAGAAATCATTAAGCGGATATATTCTATGTATTAAAATAGATTATGGTTAATTTCAGTTGATTATATACCCACACACACTCTAGAAATACATACTGGACAATATAATGTCATATATTCTTACCCCCTCAATCAATATCTTTATTATGCATTAATTGTTTATATGATTGATTTTATTGAACAATCTTATGCTAAAATCTTTCTAATATAATGAATAAATTTTTTATAAGAAAATATAATTAATAATTTTGGGTGTGACGCATTACTAACATATAATTAAGTATGGATTAAATTTTTTAAAAGGATAAATTATGTAAGAGTGACATGCATCAAATTATCAGGATTTAGTAGGTTTTGTTTTATTTTTCTATATCCATGCAATGGATGGAAAATTTTTGAGTTTTTCCTGTCGTAATAGTTATATGCAAAAAGTATAGTAAATTATTTATGTGATTCATGTAACTTGTGAAAAAATTATTTGAGCTTATGTTAAAAAAGTACAATAATTTTTTAAAAGTTAAGTGTAAAACCCCCCTCCCATAATTATTTGTGAATGGAAAAAAATCAATTTATAATATCTTAGACTAAATGTAGATTTCCCACTTGCCTTTTTAAAAGTTAATTGGGTCTAATAGTTTTATGTTATTCATGGTTATTTATTATACATGTAATAAATCATTTGTGGCAAGATCGCATGGGTGCAACAACAACAACAACAACAACAACAACAATAATAATAATAATAATAATAATAGAAATAGAAATCAACAATCTTTTGTTATTTCTTAATAGTTGTGTATTTATAGCAAATAGGATCATAATTATCATAATAATGTATCTAATATCTCTAATATTCCTTAGCTATAATAGTGAAGATCTTTTATTGTTTATTATTTTAAATGAAAAAAAATAATTTATGTAGCTCGGAATTAAGTCTTAAATGAGGTTGGAAAAGTTCCTACTTTCCAAAAATTTGACACGTGGCTAAGGGTGGCAATAGATCGGGTTCAGGTTGGGTGAACCATTATACGCATCCATCATCCGCTTTAATTCGCTTCATTGAATCCACCAATGATCCACAAAAATCTAATCAAATCTCTCCATCCACTATCAGTGGGTAAAAACTGGTGGATCGGGTTGTAAATGGGTGATGAAAGTTTATGTGTAATATGTCAGCAAATTTAAACAAAAAAGTAAGCTTTGTCATTTGCAAGGTTTAAAAAAGATATTTTAGGTATAACAAACGAATAAATATCATATTCATCATATTAATTTTGATGAAAATCATACAATTAACAATATAATTATCCAAAAAATGACTAAAATTTAAAGGACAAAAATTAAAAGTCAACTAACTACAAATAGGAGATAAACAAGTGAATAACTGAGCGAGTAATGGATTGGGTGGCCGAACGGATGGAGCATCACTCAGATCCAATCTAACCATCAAACTATCATCCATCATCTATCCATCATCATATATATCGGGTTTTCACCTGCTTTTTAGGCCGGGTGAAGTGGATATCCATCAGGCGCGAGTGCAATTGCAACCCCTACACATAGCATATGCAAACTTTGGAGACAAGGTTTTGTTTTTATATAGAGAGAGGGGGGGGAGAGCGAGAGAGAGAGAGAGAGATTTCAAGAATAGTAAATTATAAATAACATTACCTAAATGTAAAGGGAGTATATGATAATAATCCATACGGAAATGAAAATGTAAACTTTTTTCCCTTAGTCGACTATTATTGTTTACTGTTAGGGATAGTCATATATGTCTAATTTGATAAGCATTCTTTTTCGCCTTTTCGAGTGAGCATATTGTGGCTCATGTGAAAAACCGATGTCACCTTTAGTAAAGGAGTCTCAGCTGAACGAAGGAACTAGGTAACATTATTTCTGGACATCCGCGAGGTATTATCTCACAGCAAATACCTAGATGTCGCTACCTTTGTAGGTCAATCTCGGGTTGGTCTCGTAGGCAGGTCGGGCTTGTAGGCAGGTCGGGAAGTGCTAATAAGGGTAGTTGCACAAGCAATCCCAACATATTTCATGAGTGTATTTAAATTATCAAGCAAGATTTGCCATCCAATCTAAGCCTCCATTAATCGCTTCTGGTGGGGCCATAAACATGGAGGGAAGAAAGTTCATTGGCAAAGCTTTGCATCTCTCTACAAAGGTAAGGAAGATGGGGGCCTTGGTTTTAGAGACATAGCGGCTTTTAACCAAGCCCTACTATCAAAGCAGTTCTGGCGGTCTTCTGAAAAACCCAGATTCCCTAGTAGCTCGGATATTGAAAGCAAACTATTAGCCTCATGGAGACATCTTCAGTGCAACTCTCAGCAATCGGCTAAGTTACACATGACGCAGTATTTTCGAGGTCAGAGACATTATCCTGAAAGGCTCTCATTGGCTTGTTGGAGATGGGCACTCCCTTAACAACTGGTCGGATAGATGGCTGCCGAGACCCACATCATTCAAGCCCAGCTCGCCTCGGCTTTCATCTGATTCCTTTTCCTAGGTCAGTGAGCTCATCGATTGGGATAACACATGATGGCGTGGGTTAGTTGTGAACAGCCTCTTTTTAACATGTGATGCAGAAATCATCCTAATTATTCTCCTATGTTGGAGTATGAAAGTGGTTATTGTCCCACATTGATAAAAATATAAAGAATATGAAAGTGAGTGTTATCCCACATTGATAAAATTGAAGGGTTTGAGTATGCATATAAGCTTGTGAGTTACTCCACCTATCGCCAATTGATTTTGGGATGGAACCTCATTTGAGCTTGTATGCATAACTCGTTGTTAATTGCCGAAGTACTATAAAAAATTTAACATGATATCAGAGTCGGTTGCTCGATCTTGAGTTGCCACCGTCCCTCTTTGATTAAAAAGTGTGTGCACGTATTGAATCTTGTTAATAGCCTACACGTGAGGGGGCGTGTTGGAGTATAAAAGTAGGTATTGTTCTATATTGATAAAAATACAAAGAATATGAAAGTAAGTGTTATCCCACATTGATAAAATTGAAGGGCTTGAGTACATATGTAAGTTTATGAGTTACTCCACCTATCGCCAATTGGTTTTGGGATAGAACCTCATTTGAGCTTGTATGTATGACTTGTTGTTAATTACCCAATTAATATAAAAAAATTTAACACCCTGCGTGACGCTTGGCCGCCCGACAGCATAGTCTGACACTATATGAATCAAGGCATTTTCATTGTTCGTTCAACTTACCACTTCATCATTGGGGATCGGGAAAGTAACAAAGGTGGCTCTTCCTCTACTAATAATGCGATTTGGAAAGCGTCGTGGCAATGGGATTTTCCACCCCGAGTCAGGCTCTTCGGCAGGTGAGCTTATCGAGGTGCCCTCGCTTCGGCGCTGAACATCTCCAAATGCGTCCCATGCTTTTCCATGAACTGCACCGTATGTGGACATGCTGAGGAATCTGACATTCACGCTATCGTGGACTGTTCCCTAGCTATGGAAATTTGGAGTAGTAGCCCCTTTGCAGCGCTCATGCGCTCGAACAGATTTTGCTCGCTTCAGAACTGTTTAGAATCGGCAAAGTGGCAACTTAACACTAATGCATTTGGTGATTACTTGGCTATTATGTGGGAATGTTGGAATGCAAGAAATAGATTTATTTTCAACAAGCTAGACAAGACCCTCGATATTTTGAGCAAAAGAGCTTTGGACTTTATGTAGAGTTACCGATAACACAAAGAGCTGGACCTTCAAGAACCCTCTATTCATCATCCGAATTCTTGGAGGCCGCCTTCTGATAGTTGCATCAAATTAAACTTTGATGGGGTCTAAGTTGGTATCTCTAGCTTCGACTGGGGTTTTGTCTTGAGAAACCATATCGGTGATGTTCTACTTGCTGGGTCGAAACATGGCCATGGATTCACTGGAGCTTTGGTTGAAGAAGCACGTTCCTGTCTCTACGGTCTCAAGTGTGCCGTCAATTCTAGTTACAAATATGTTATTGTGGAAGGGGACAACCTCTCACTGATTCATCTTCTTAAGTCCCGCTCTACGTAGGACAACTCCTCAGGGCTTTTCAATACTAGCATTCTGCACTTTGTATCAAACTTAGATTTCTTTTTATGGTCTTTTGTTAAGAAAATGGGAAATATGGTAGCCAACCGTTTGGCCCATAGGTAACCGTTGTGCCTATGGGGTAAGTTATGGAAGTTAGATTTCTCGAGTGAGATACTTACTCGGGCATCTGAGGATATGTGTAACTATATTTCTACAAACTTAATATAATGTCCTTACCTTGTCTTTGAACCAAAAAAAAATTATTGTGGCTCATGTGAGATCCATTAAGGGTCTGTTCTTTTCGTGGGTAAAATAGGTGGGTAAAAAGGTGAAGTAGGTTAAGGTGGGTTGAGGTGGGTTGAAGTTGATATTTTTTTTTTAAAGGTAGGTTGAAATAGGTTGAAGTAGGTTGAAGTGGATTGATGTAGGAAGTAGATTGAAGTTGGTATATTTTTTATATGGTGGGTTGAAGTGGGTTAAAATAATAAGAATATAATTAACGTGTGATAATTTATGAAATTATCAAAATTTTGTGGAATTTTTGTTTATTCTTGTTTATTTCTTATTTTTATTTCTTTTTTTTATTTTTTTATTTTTTTATTTTTTATTTTTATCTTTTTATCTTATTTTTTATTTTTTATTTTTTATTTTTATTTTTATTTTTATTTTTATTTTTTATTTTTTTGAAATTTTCTGTAGCTTTTGTTTGGAATAAAACTAAAAAATAAAAAATAAAAAATAAATACAAAAAATTAAACAAATGCAAAAATACAAAAATAAAAAATAAAAAATAAAAATAAAAAATAAAAATAAAAAATAAAAAACAAAAAACAAAAAAAATTTAAAATTTAAAATTAAAAAATTAAAAAATTAAAAAATTAAAATTAAAATTAAATACTAAAATAAAAATTAAAAATTAAAAATTAAAAATTAAATACAAAAAATTAAAAATAAAAAATTTTAAAATTTAAAAATAAAAAACTAAAAAAATGCAAAAATAAAACAATTCCAAAATACGACAATTTACAAAAAAGTAGTATAGTGAACTTTTTAATGCAAAAATTATTAAATCTCACATGATACTTCACAAATTATTAAAATTATGAAGGAGGTGGGTTGAAGTTGGTTGAAATGGGTTGAAGTTGGTTGAGGTAGGTTGAGGTGGGTTCAAGTTAGTATTTTTTTTTCAAGTGGGTTGAAATAGGTTGAAATAGGTTGAAGTGGGTTGAAGTAGGTTGAGGTTGGTAAATTGCAATTGACCCACGAAAAGAACAGAGCCTAATTATGGTATATATGCAGAACTTATCTTCGCCTTATTATGTATTCATCATTATTTAGGTACCCATGCATGTTTAATTTGAGCATATGGAATACAGGTTCAATTAATCAATTGTTATTCAATGATTATCCATGCACATATAACCTAATTAGAAAGGATTATCCTGCCCCCCAGCCCCCGGGGAAAAAACTGATCTGTATATAATACCGACTCTATAAATGCACATATTCTTAAATATTGAAGTAAATGAAACAATATCATATTGTTCTCATATTTATTTAAACACAATTTTTTTTTATATGTATAACCAATACTTTTTGATGATAAAGGATTGATTCATTAATTGAAAATCGTATGGCATATAATAATAAATAGTATACTCAAACAAATTCATAACTAGAATAATAAGAGAAACTATATTTACACTAACAAAAGGTACGCAAAAAATACACCGACATATTATGATTGGTCCATTTTATTTTTTATCATTAAAAGGAATTGTTATCACACACCCTATCGACATTTTGGTAAATCTTATTTTTAACCCTATATTTTTGAAATTATTTAACCCCTTTCACATTAAGAATTGCTAGCATGGCCTCCTTTCTTAGTCAAAAGTTGTAGGCTATAAGAGTTAAATAATAATAATTTTTCTATATTTAATAACAATTTCTAAGGTGTGGGGGTTAAGTAATAATTCCAAAAAAACATAGGATTAAGGGCCTGTTCTTTTCGTGGGTAAATTGGGTGGGTAAAAGGGTGAAGTAGGTTGAAGTAGGCTGAGGTGGATTGAGGTAGGTTGAAGTTGGTATTTTTTTTGAGTTGGATTGAAGTAGGTTGAAGTAAGTTGATGCAGGTTAAAGTTGGTTGAAGTTGGTTTATTTTTTATGTGGTGGGTTAAAATTGGTATATTTTTTATGTGGTGGGTTGAAGTGAGTTAAAATAATAATAATGTAATTAATGTATGATAATTTATGAAGTTATCAAAATTTTGTGGAATTTTTGTTTATTCTTTTTTATATTTTATATTTTATATTTTATATTTTATATTTTTCATTTTTCAATTTTCATTTTTTTATTTTTTATTTTTGATTTTTGATTTTTGATATTTGATATTTGATATTTGATATTTTGATTTTTTATTTTTTATTTTTGATTTTTGATTTTTGATTTTTGATTTTTATTTTTATTTCTTTTTTTTATTTTTTATTTTTTATTTTTTATTTTTTATTTTTTTGGAATTTTTTGTAGCTTTTGTTTGGAATAAAACTAAAAAGATAAAAAATATAAAATAAATACAAAAAAATAAAAATACAAAAATACAAAAATAAAAAATAAAAAATAAAAAATGAAATATAAAAAATTTAAAATTAAAAAATTTAAAATTTAAAATTTAGAACAACAAAAATTAAAAAATTAAAAAATAAAAATAAAAAATAAAATTAAAATTAAAAAATTAAAAGTTTGAAAATAAAAATTAAATACAAAAAATTCAAAATAAAATTTAAAAAATAAAAAATGAAAAATGAAAAATGAAAAAATGAAAAAATGAAAAAATTAAATACAAAAAATAAAAATTTAAAAATTTAAAAATTTAAAAATTTAAAAATAAAAAACTAAAAAAATAGAAAAATAGAAAAATAAAACAATTCCAAAGTACGATAATTTACAAAAAAGTAGTATAGTAAACTTTTTGGTGAAAGAATGAGTAAATCTCACATGATACTTTATAAATTATTAAAATTATGAAGGGGGTGGGTTGAAGTTGATTAAAGTAGATTGAAGTAGGTTGAAGTGGGTTGAAGTTAGTATTTTTTTTTTTTTAAAGTGGGTTGAAGTAGGTTGAAATAGGTTGAAGTGGGTTGAAGTGGGTTGAGGTTGGTAAATTGCAATTGACCCACGAAAAGAACAGAGCCTAACAATAAGATTTACTTAATTAAATGTTGGGGTATATAATAATAATTTTTTATTGATAAAAATTAAAATGGACTAATCACAATAT
The DNA here is from genome assembly GCA_029747015.1 of Carnegiea gigantea. Classification (NCBI taxonomy): domain Eukaryota; kingdom Viridiplantae; phylum Streptophyta; class Magnoliopsida; order Caryophyllales; family Cactaceae; genus Carnegiea; species Carnegiea gigantea. Next base: position 253,509 of record JAKOGI010000144.1, read on the forward strand.
GTTGGTGTACTTTTCATGTACCTTTTTTTAGTGTAAATATAATCTCTCTTGTTATTCTAGTTATAAATTTGTTTGAATGTGATATTTTTCGAGGAGATTGGGCAGTTATACTTTCCTTCCATGATACTTTAAAACTCTTTGAAATTGGCAATAAATTACTGTCTACATTCAGGAATTAAGGACAACTGAGATGGGGATCTCAATTTATACTTTATATACTCTATTTGTACAGGCAATAAACTAGCTTTTTTGATGAGGAATTTCATTGCTTCAACAACTTTGTACACTAATATTGATGAATGGGTTGTTAATTTCAGCCTTTAAAATTAGCTGCTAGCAGTTAATATCGGTTTAGCAATGATTATCAGTTATCATTTATCAACGTCTACCAACGAATAGCAATTAACAACTACCATAGACTTTCTAATTTTTGAAATGAACAAGCACAAATTAAACAGTCTCTCAATTTTTAAAGTCAATAACTATTTGACATTATTCCTCTACATCTACTATAAAAGATACATATATATATATATATATATATATATATATATATATATGTGTGTGTGTGTGTGTGTGTGTGTGTGTGTGTGTGTGTGTGTGCGCGCGCGCGTGTGTGGGTGGGTGTGTGTGTATGAGACAATCAAATCTTACAACATTATTATTATTATTATTATTATTATTATTATTATTATTATTATTATTATGAAGAGATTCTATTAGATTGGAAAAACTCATTAGTCCATTTTATAATTGAGATGGATAATTAAATATCCAAGAATGAAGGTGATCCTAAGGGTGCATTATCAATACTGTAACAATATTTTAGAACTTGTACACCAAATTCAAGAGCACCAAAGAATATATCTTCAAAACATGTCTCATATGAATTTAACGGGGCATGACAACAACTGGAAGTGAGTCCTGATGTGGGGTTGTAATACCTATCCTTAAGTTGGTCAAATCCACATGCCTGGTATGGCCCGTCATCTGTACACCTTGGAAAAGGAAACGACCGTGAAAAAAGCCAATTATATTGGAACACGCATATACGAGTGATGGCGTATTCCAAGACCAAGGGAAAGTTGGATACGGTGGTTGAGCCAAGCTCGGAACCAACATGTCAAATAGCAACAATGTAAATGTCATGGTTGCAAGATATTTATCTTGCTATTTTTTCCAACTTTTTTGCTTTTCCATACCCTTAGAATTGTTAAAAGTAGCCTCAAGTACTTTACTTTTGTTTTACCTTTGTGATAAAAGTTGTGTTTTTGCTTTTGTTTTGCAAAAAAGGGGTCACTTTGTAGAAGAGCTCCTAAATATGTTATTATAGATTCCCTTTAAATATAACATGAAATTCATGAATTTGCTATTAATTGACGTGTAACGAATAAAAGTACGTTAGTTTACGTCATTTGATATTCATATAGTGTTATCACTGGACATTCAATAAATAAAAATATATTATTCATCGACGGGTTAGATGGCAATCCCAATCTTGTCCTTTTTTTTAATCACCAAAATGGAATAAAATCAACATACAAGAACGTGAGGTCTAGACATCCTCTAATAAATTATGAATCCTAACAGACTTATATATGATAACTAATCGGTTTCCATTGTATAAAGCTGGACATAACGTATGTTTATAGACGTGATCATGAGGGGTTTAATTTGGTATACACCGAACGTCCCTCTTTCAAACGAAATCAGAAAAATAGCTACAACAGGAATTCAACCAATCACTCTAATAAGTTCAAATCCACCCCTTGAGTGCAGACCCATTTAGGTGATGACGGGCAACATTATGCATCTCCAGTTGCATGCCACCTTAAGATGAACCGATAGGATAGACCAAAAACTATGAGATGACATTGAATACCAGGAACCAAAATTTACATGGGAAATATTGGCCATGGCAACATGAAGAGGATCCCTGTGTGTGTCAAACACACTGAGCTACCTATAATTACAACGACGGCTGAATGTGTACTGCTATTGGATTACATGACACTTCAGGAAGGAATTGTTTTGACAACAAAGCCAGCACTTCAGAGACACAAGAAGATCATGAAAATGCAGATATAAACTTCTGAATTCTTGACTGAGCTCGCTCTTTCTCCTCTGGTCCATCCAGGTCCCCAATGTTGTCATGATATTCCTGAGGATAAGCGCAGAAAAAAGGAAATTTCAGACTGTCAAAAGAAGATGAACCTACAACACCGATATTTCAATCTGAGTAAGGATGTCTTAGTAGAGGGGAAGCATAGGAAGGAATCACAATCACAACATATAGCAACAATTGAGGATAAGGGAACGTCACTCGGTTGGCATTATTGGGAACAAACAGATGACGGTGATGGAGATCAATGTGGTAACTGTTTTGGGACAAGCTTAAACAACCCCAACTTGAGCCTTGGGGTTTGAGTCATCAGTTCAGACAAGTAACCATAATTTGTGATAACTAGTAAATCACATGAAACAAATCAGGCATTGCTACAACTGATATGATTAATTGTATGTCTGGTTAACCCTTAAGAGCTTAGCAACACACATCCAAAGATCTAAATAGGAAATATAGGCGCGAAAGCAGTCTTTTTCGACCTGGAGTATATCCTTGATATCATTCTTTGTAAGTTTATGCTGCTTCAGTAATAGCTCAATTCTTGCTCTCATTCGTGGGTGCCTGCATGGATTGAACGGTCAAGAACAGGGTTTAAAAGTAAAACGTGACTCAAACCCATAAAAAAAACAACAATAAAACAGGGCTTACTCAGACGTCCAAAGATGACCCAGCATAACAGCAATCAACTGCAAGCCACAGGGTGAAGGTAAAGTTTATCAGGAAAGAAGATGAGCACCAAAACTACTACAGAACAAAAAGATAATTGCGACTAGAGCTATTCTGTGAAGTGTTAATCAGGTGACCATCACCATCCAATTGCTTAGGAGAAGCAATGTTAGTCTACATAGCAGAGATGCAGTCTCTGAATTGAAGGAAGAATCGAATCAGCACCTCCTCCTGCTCGGATAGTGAATTTTCTCTATTTAGCATTTGGTTTTATATTTCTATTTAAGGTCCATCAGGTTCAAACAAATGAGACAAACGACATGCTGATTGGCTGCAAAAGGAAAAGGTAGGGAAAAGAAGGCTACATTGTTAGAGATTGGAACTTGGTTCAGCCAGCAATTCGATGGTGCATGCCAAAAGAAAAGATCCAGCCAATTTTCCTAGGGAGACAACTTTCAAGCGTCAACCCCAAGTCTCTTTCTTTGGGGGGGGGGGGGGGGACTGTTATGCAGTTAGAGTCAAGTGCCCTATTACGGGTGACACTTGTTTCTGGATTTCGTGGATACAATCAAACATCAGAGCCCAACAACATCATCGTTTCTATTTCTTAGGCCCTTATTGTACAAAGCTAAAAACCCTGATATCCTGATATTATCTGCTACCACTTCTAAAAAAATTCACAGCCAACCAATCGAATCTCTATCAATGTCGCAGACAGAATCTTTAATGGTCATCCTGAGGGTTTGAAGACCTTCAGATGTATGCAATCTTATACCTCTGACAAGCAGAGAGGCTATTTCCAAGAGGCCACAGAGTTGAAGGTTGATATGACATAATTAAGTTATTAGGAAAAAGGACATTCTCTATGGATGGCTTAAGCTCAGAATATTGGCATCCTACGTGGACAGTTGGAAACAGCAGGAAAAATTGAGATTAACTCAAAGTCCAACTAAATAATTTAATTTCAATTCATGCAAATTGATGTATGTTCTAAATTAATGCTCATTGTTCTTAGCAAACGGCTATATCGAAATTCTGAATGACTAATGAATAAGGCTAGCCGGCCGGAGAAACAACCTTCAACAGAGACATCACACATCCTATGATACAGAAATTGCCAAAGATTGAGAAAGATATGGAAAAAAGAGAGGATCAAGAAGTGTGGATGTTGCAACCAATCCAGCTCAAGAGGCTTCCATAGCTACTCAATCTGAAAAACCTTCAAAGGCTGCCATATCAGTTTCTAAACAGCCATTCATTTACCATGGCCCCATTGATGGCTTGGCCCCTGATGGCTTGATGCTACCAAGATTGATAAAAGCAACAAAGTTGCAACATATTTCCAACAGCTCACCCCTTTTACCCTCAAAAGACTATAACCACACCGCGCATCGGTGCTACTAGAGCTGAGGAATGAAAGCGTCAGCGCCAGAGAGAAGAGTTTTGGGGATAGGGGTCAGGGAGGAGCAGGGAATGAAGATGGAGAGGGTTGGGCGAGAAAAGTACTCTTCGGATAAAATCAAGCAGCTGCAGTCTTGGATTCCTAGACTAACATTAACTACTTGGGAGAAAACCAGAGACCAATAGGAAGGATGTCTCCCAAGAAAGGTAAAGAACATCTCTACAGCGATATGCAACAATTGATGACAGTTTTCTCCCCTTTCATCTCCATAGAAATATAGCAGGATTAGCCACCCCCACACACACGAGAAATCTGAAAATCAGATTGCCAAAGCAAAGCAGGAGAAACGAGCTTACAGAAAACAATAATCTTTGCAGAACTCCAAAGTGGTGTTTTTCCAGAATTGCTGTACAGTTTACGTAACACGTGGTCAACCTATATACGAAGGTTTTTCTCCTTTTTCGGCCTTTTTTTTGACAAGGAAAAATATGTATTATAAAAAGGAAGAAAAGATAGATGCAAAGATAGCATCCTACAAAAGATTATATGCATCCAATATGGAAGCTATCCACAATGTCAGCCACATCAAAAGCTGACATGCAAGAGTTCCTTTTTCAGCTTTGTTTTACTATCTGTAATGACTCTCAGTCATTCAAATGAGTGTTTTTTTTTGGGGGGGGGGGGGTCAGCCATTCAAAAGGGTTTTCAATAGTTTTATCCTTAGAAGAAGAGGAGGAGAGCAGCAACAGAAAGGGAAGTCACACATTTGAGTTGGTAGTAGTAGGTGGCATATCCCTAATTCCCTACCTGAAGAGTGTAGAGACCAGAATCCAGCTTCCTATTGTACCTCTCCTCCTCATCCATCTGCAACATTTCACACCTAACATTAATTTCCAATAACAAGCTGTTGCTAAGTAAAAAATGATTTTAGTAAATGCACCTCAAAATCATCAAGTTCTAGTTGGTCCAATCGTGCAGTCTCTGCTTTCACTCTTTCAGAGTATCTATAGAAGAAAATCTTCCAGCATGAGTAAGAAAAGGAAATAAAATTCTCCATCAAGTCATCGGCAACCAGGAGTCAGAAAGCACCCAAATGATGAGCTGGTGAAATTACCTCACATAGATTTCCATAAGCCTGTCTATCTTCTCACATTCATTTTCGACAAACTTGCTCAACAATCTCTCTCTTCTGGAACCCCTCAAAACCCCAGCTGCAAAAGCCCATGAAAATTAAGACAATTCATTAGCCGATTCTATACAGGTGGTCCCAGGAGAAGGCAGTTCAAACAGATACTAAAGTCTACAGCATATGGTTATGAAGTTGAGATAATATCCCCAGCAACATTCCTTAACACAATGAGATACTTCGACCGCGTTGGTTGACAGAAGTCGCTCAAGACGCAAGATATATCTAAGAACACAAAGACAAAAACAAAACAAAACAAAAAAACACAATTACAGAGATGGTCAGGGAAGGTTAAACTCGAAAATATAGTTATCTCACTGGAACAAGCAGTGAGAAGGAGAATGAGTGCACCATGATTCAGAAAGCATAAATCCAAGTTTGCTCTATGATAAAACAACTCAAATTAAATTTTCCAAGAACACTGCTGTGCATACAAAATTCTTTTCCTCACATAATGAGATAGCATATTTATAATCGTACTAGAAGTAGCTATGAAGACTAATAAAGCCATGGCCTAATTATTAAATTCCGCTATTGTAAACATATTTCACAATCAACCAAACACATGGACAAATACAAACTAAAGGTTACTTCCTAACTATATTAAGGAGACCTACCTAAAGCAGTTTCTACTTATAACCATTCTTTAATTGCTAATGCTAGCCATGAATTGCAGATATTTAGCAGACAATTTTCAACTTCATGGCTCATTCAAAGCAAATGATCAGTGTGTTGACTACAAGTTCCCAGTTTGAGATTTCGTTTTCCATACATAAATCATAGATTTAATCGCCATTTCAGTTAATCATGACTGTTAATAGTACATTTTTGGGGGTCAAATTAGAGATTCTGAAAGTTCTGAAGTTTGAAATATTTGATGAGGACCTAGAATAAAATTTATGTAATAGGAAATAGTAGTCAATGATACATATTAAAGATACCAGAGGGCCTGCCAAAGCACCAAGACAATATAAGATGAATGGACTGCAATCTTCCGAGAAGGCTAAAGTCTAAAATGGCAAAATGGACCCTAGTCAAATTGACAGTAATTCATGGCTGACAAAAAAAATGGGATAATTGGACATGTCATGGATTTGTTTGCCTGCTTACCAAATAATGATGAAACAAGTGATATAATCCGCTCTTCTAGGTCCTCCCGATAGCGCTCTTTCTTGTTCTTTTTGCTAACTGGAATCTGGGGAATTGATGGAGAAATGACCATTAGCTCATAAGCATAACTTAGTACCAGAAACCAACACCATCAACTTCAATGCAACATGGGATCAAAAGCATCTTCGAATATTGAACTTCATATGAACTTAAAAAGAACAATCTAGCAGTCAGCTAATAGAAAGATTAGCACTAAAAATATGATCTAAACTTTTGTCATGCTTTTTAAAAACCACACATCACCTACTTCCTGTATGTGGTGTCCAAACTGCTTTTGAGTTACGCCTTTTAAAAAAATAGCAAATCTAGATTAATGATTCTGCTGGAGACATCATGATACTAAAAGAGCTGCATTAAAATCCTTACGCCATCAGCAATGGACATTAACGGCTTACTATGGTTAACAGAATTGTCCTATTGTGGCATGAAGCTCAAAGCATTCAGAATTAGGGTTTCCCATCAGTTACTCTTGTGACTATAATTTTATTGGTTGCTCAGCTCCATGCCTAATAACTTTGTCACTTCTTTTTGCTACTAAGTTCATGTCCATACAAAATAACATTTGAAAGCAGACAACTCTCCAAGGCATCTGCGAACAATACTCCGCCCATTACTTCTTATTTCTTGAACAACACTAACCAGCGTTCCCATGCCTTTCCTTCAGTCACTTTGTTGTAAATACTAACATGCATAACGTAATCCTTCTATCCGACATATCCGGAAACCCTTTTCTTCAATCACGTTTATGCAGAGGCCGTCATCCAAGCATTTTGCCTATTCATACATTAAAAGATCTCCAATTTGCATAGGAGCATCCCACATGGCAGACACATTCGGGCACCATTTCTGACAGAAGCATGCATTACTTCTGACAAGATAAATTAAACCAAACCCAACCCAACCCAACCCAACCCTTCCCCACCCCACCTAGAGAGGGTAAGAAGGGATTAAGTGTATGGAGCCCTATTGCAAACAGATTATCTTTCTTGGAGCCTAAATATAAGAAGTTTTGGTTCCCCACGACTTCCTAGTGAACGAACCAGGTCGAAGTTGGTTGGCAATTTTGCTTCAGTCCATAACAAATGTAAAGTTGAGACTACCAAAAGTGACAATTTTCATCTGCCCAGTGAGTGGACAGTACAGCAGTTCAATGAGCAAGTGCGTCAGGATGCAAATTTATATTATGTTTTTCTTCTTTCTATGACTTCATTACTCTTTATCTCAAGCACAATCCACTACTTCCAAACAAAAGAGAATATCAGTTTTCATTTATCAGCAATCATTGGATGTGTGAACAAGCCAATCTCATCAAACACTTATTGAAGTTCTAAAAATAGCATGAAACAGGGGCAATAGAAATATCATAAGGTGGTTATGATCAGGAGCGTAGTCCAAGAGATGGCAATAAGACGATCATGTGGGAGGACGAGACGAGCTAGTGTTATCATACAATTTTTTTTTTCAGGATAAGGAAAAACAAAATATGAAAGAGGAAGTCCAGTAATGAGAAAGATATACCCCCCCCCCCCCCCCCCCGGGGAAAAGAGAAGAGGAGGGTGGGGGGAATGAGACGGCGTCCAAGAAACAAGTTAAGATCTCTCAAGGACCCCTTATATGAGAGCATCAGAGGATATCTTTGTAGTGGACCCTAAGAAATTGAGTTCTCGAGCTCCTAGTCAATTAAGCCTACTCTTTCCCAGCTGAATCAACCACATTCTTATGCTTCGTATACAGAACGAATTTCAGTGCATTTGGCTTCCCCCAGCCTGCAAAAATATGACATGACCCTCATGACACATACACTCAGCCATAATCAAGATCCTACTTCCATGGTGTAGAGCTACGCTCTTGATTTTGCCTCTCCAAAGGTCCCTACATGCTCTATAGAGTGGCACTAAAAGCATTGTACGGTTTTCAAACACATGAAGCTCCCCCCTCTACCTTCAAGCCACAACTTTGATTTCTCTTAGGTTTCCCACTACTAACCCACTACCTTTACACAAAGACCAATTACCCACAAAAGAGCGTATTTATCTCAAACATTAGCCTTCTTATCCGATATAGCACCATATGAAAGTTGGTTGCTCCGACTTCCGGAAAGGCTCCACCTGTTTCAAAACAAAACTGTCAGGACCATCCATAGAGTCCAGTGCATCCACTCTAGGCTGCTGATGCTCTAGTACAGCAGTATGAACACTGACAGTTCCCTCTGTTTAGAGGATTGGATGGGGACACTACCAGATCATATTGGTGGTCTACTCATATGCTCAGTCCCAAACCTTAACTATTCACTGATCTGGGTATAGTGAGAGGAATATCCCCAAATCACCAGCAATGTTGATATTCAAGCCCACGAGATCTAGCGTGATGGTGATGGATCCTGCCAAGGCCAATAGCATGCCCAAACAATGTTTCGCTCTGAAGTCCCTAACTCAATGTCTACGCATTATTACTGGTAACTTCAGAAACCCCTAGATCTAAAAAACTGGCAAATATGATTTGAAAAACTGGTAATTCCAGGGAAGTAAATAATGTTCCGATCTTGACGCCTTGCAAAGCAGAAAACAAACATTTATACAAACAACATTAATTCCTCCCTGGGCAGATGCATTACCAACCATTATATGGACATTGGACCATATTTGGGAGACCAAATTTTGCAGCTGCAGACATATGTCAACACACTGAAAATAGTATGGCCCATTTAAGAACAAAACTTGCTGTTCTTTCTCTATTCTCAATTTTCTTGGACTCCTATCTGGGTGCAGTGGAGAGTACTCTCTATTCTCTTACTCTTAATCAATATCCAGTACTACTATATGACCATACTCTTATTTACACTGACTCATTCCCCCTTAACAATTTATACATAAATTCCCCAACACAGCGAGACTCCCAAAGAATTTTATTATCCATTTTCTCAAATAAACTCCCAAAAAATAGCCTAAAGCTTGACTCTTGGATGCTTGCACCTCAACTCAATGTAGGACTCCTGAATAATTTCATTAGCCACTTTCTCAAACAAATAGCTCATTCGCACCACTACAGCATTCCCGAAGCAAACTAGAGACAGGTGCAGAAGTAAGCATACACATATCTACAAGTCTAAACAGTGGCAGGTAACTTAAAAAAAATATTCATAACATATCTCATATAGGGGGTGTTTGGTTGCATGAGCTGCTTGGAAAAAAAGAGTTGTTTGGAAACTTTTAGCTGTAAAGAGCTAAATGAATGTTTGGTAAAGAGTTGTTTTAGTCCAAACAGCTCTGTTTCAAACAACTCTTCCATTAGCCTTCTACAAAGAGCTTTTTATGAAATTTATTAATCCAATAGTTTAAAGAAATTACATGCTTGCCATGAATGAATCTTCTTGTTGCTACTTGATGTTCAATTTCAGCTCTTGTCCTCTACACCATCCCTTTGTTTTATCATCAGTTGATGCCTTTAATTTTTATTTATTTGTTTTTTTTATAGTTACGTCTTCTTTCTCTATTCCATCCTGTTCATTTGAATTTAAATGACTAATTTGTCTTGTTAAAATTGCAATCACACGACCAAGAACAAGCCATGTTGTTGATCATGATTCCAAAAACTTCATTGTCTTGATTTTTTGTTGCATTGGGTTATTTGTCTCTATTTGGGTGACATTTGGGGAGGAAGAATGGCTTGATCATTATTTTTTGTTATGAAAAACTGAAATTTCCACAAGAAAATATTCTTTGATATGAATATATATTTGTCAGTGGCCAATGTAAATTATCTACTTTTGCTATGGAGTGTGATGAATTGGATGGCTGGTTTACCCCTTGATATTTCTTGTTTAATTGAGTTTCCATATGGGGTTAGTTCTTCCTTTTCCATAATATTCATATTAGTATCAGGTACTTTTGGTCATTGACTCTAACGAAGGTCAAGTAACTTAAAATTCAAAAAAATTTCAATTTATAATAACATTTTAATAAATAACAAAGTAAAGTTATAAGAGGTGGTATCACATAATATATGCAAATTGAAACAAAAAAACAAAAATAATCAATACAAATTACATAGAACTAGCAAGAAACTAATGTTTTATAGATGAAGTTAATTTTTGTGTGTGTGTGTGTGTGTGTGTGTGTAAAATTTAATTCTTCTTTAAAAGAAAATTAAGCAACTAATAATTGAAAAATCATGTTCAATTAAATCGTAATTTAGAGATAAGGGTATAAATGAAATTTTACTGAATACCTTTTTCAGAAACAACTAATGTTACCAAACACTCTTTCTGAATAGTTAATTAAAACAGTTAGTGCAAACAACTAATCTAAACAACTAACGGCTAATACAAACTAACAGTTATTTGCCAAACAAGGTCACACATTATTTGCATCAAATAACATTAAATGGATGCTCAAAGGCAGTAATTAAGGGAGAACAGAACTTGCCTTACCCATAAAAGCAGCGAATGCAGTTTTCAACCCAAGAACATCAACAAACCGCTCACAAGCAGGAGGATATTTGGTCATTGCAAAATCCAATGCCCTTATGGCAGAACCATACGCCAACTTCTTCTGCTTCATTATAATGATCATCAATTCAACTCCCTCAGCCTTCACAAACCTCTCCTTATTCTCCAAGGGCATCAACAAACAGCACAAGCAATCGAACAAGTTCTCAACCATCTCCTCCTCCTCCGAGCTCTTTGGGTCCTTGGACTTGTACATAGCCACTGCCTGAAGCACCACATCGACACCATTCATCTGCCCAAGCCGCTTCTGATTGGCAGTGCTATTCTGAAGCAAAATAGCCAATATCTCCGAAGCATACTGCTTGTTTGCATCAAACTCTCTCACCTTAATCTTCCCTAACAACCATCTAAGCAACTTAGTCTTCTCAGACACAATCTCCGCCACCGCAGGCTTAACCTCGATCAAATTCTCAATCGTCGCAAGGGTACTATGAACTGCGGCCGCCTCATCAGGATCACTCTCGTTCAACCGAAGCAAATTCTGAACAAGCAATTCCAGCGCATTGTTCTCAACAAGATTATCAACCAAAACCCTAGCTGGTTCATCATTATCCTCCAAAACATCCTCGTCAGTGAGGTCCTGGAGGAGAGAGACGACATCAATGGCGATATCAGTGTTGTCATGATTCAACAGTCCAAGAATAGAAGGAATGGTGTTGAGATTGACGAGCTCAGGATAGAGTTCTGGGCCGCCAGCCAGGAGCTTGAGCTTCTGGAGCTCGTCGTGAAGCTCGACCTCAGAGTCGGCGAACTTTTCCGGCTGGTCGGGATACTTGAGACGAGCCTCGATGTTGTCGCGAAGACGGCGCTCGAAGGCGAGTACGAGCTTTTTTAGGGTTTTGAGGTCTAGGGTTTCGACCGTTGATTGAGATTTTTCGATCGCTTCGAGGAGAGAGAGATCGACGCCATTGTCGCCGGAAGCCGGTGGCAAAGTGGGGTACCCGTCAGCGTCAGCGTCAGCGTCTTCTCGCCGTCGCTTTAGCGAAGGGTGGTTGCGAGGGTTTGCGATCTCCATCTCTGTCCCGCCGGTTTGTGAGCAGAGTGTTCCCAGTGTCTCCAACGAGTGGAACTAGGTTTATTTTCCGCCGGGGAGTGAGAATCGTCTGGCCTTTTGATTTTGTTAATTCCCAAAAACAAAGCTACATATCTTATAATTAAATATTAATGTTAATATTAATTTTTACTGTGGTTCCATTAAAAAAATAATTTACTGTTATGCAAAGTTATATGCAATATACAAAATTATTTAATATTACATGTATATCTTATAAGATATTTCAATTCATACAGTTTGTCATTTCTCTTACTTTATGTTCCTGAAATCATTCTCATTTTCATTGGTTTTAATGTTCAAAAGAATGATTGTATGCTATGTATTATAGAACTAAAATCCTTAAACTAGATACGAGCATTATAGATGCACTAAATTATGCAACTAATGATCAGATTTTGTAATTTACATTTTTGTAATCATTAAATTTACAGCTTTCATATGGAACAATAACAAAATGATGAACTTATAATGTGATGAATTCCAATTTTAAAAAAACGTAGTTGAAATACCTATAATGATAAACATAAACTCGAAAATAATGATTGCTTTTTGTTGATATAAAAGGTCAACTTAGTGTGTTCAATTAATATCAATGATAATGATACGCCGGCGTAAAGATAAAAAATATGAACATTACAGATGAGGTCTGCATATGAGTGACTGCCTTAAAAATGATGAACCTTAATATGAAGGATGATGAGTATGGGTATGCAACATCAGTGATATATTTGTAACAAAGTTGTTAACCTTCATAGTTGTGTATTTTAAAAAAAAAGTTGAAAAGGCTTAGAAAATACATGTTACTTAGAGGCATTTATCCCTGCTTGCATAGGAGGGGGAGCCAAAGTATGCACGCATTGAATTTAAATCTATTTTAACAATTCTTAATAACATTATTTGTTAGGATAATTGTCCCTAATGTAAATTAGGGGTTGGTATTAAAAAATGCATGGTGAACTTTTCAAGACTAGTTGAATGGATCGAGTAAAATTTATTGAAAAAAACATCAAAAGAGAAAAAAGAATGAAAAACTATCATGAAGAGAAATATGAAAGAAAATATTCTTTAAATGGTCGTATGAGTGTACCAAGTGTAGTCCATCCAATTGACACTTGTCATGGTTGTTTGAACCACAATGTACAGTTATATTTTGGAAACCGCATTGTAGTAATTTCATTCATACATGGCTAAACTACCTAGCGTTTTATTAGATTGTTGATTTAATTCACTCAACATTATATACCATCAAGAAAAAAGAAACACAATAAAAAAATAGATTAAATCATGAGGAAATACAATAGTACAAGGAGCGAATGTGTATTCAAAGTTTTTCTTCAATATTTTTTTCAACCCAAGCATATGTGGGAGTTGGGTTTAGTAATCTCATAATCAACCAATCAAACTTACAAATTGACCCGGTCAATATGACATGCGAGGTTAACTAACTCAACAAAAAATGAGAGCGGCGCAAAAAGTTTGGGCTCTAACTCACAGCAGGGGAAAATTCTTCATTCGAAAGGGGTCTGAAGTTAACATAAGAAAAAATATCAAATCCCCGATAGAGTACATGGTAAAATTATTCCCATAAATGTCCCACTCACTTTCGTGGGTATTTGATCCTCATTTTGGTCGCCATTGTAAAAATTACACATATTGACTTCGCTTCACATGATTTTTATGCATACATTCAAAGTGTATACAAGAAAATTTATGTCCATTAAATATATAAAAATATTTTTCTTGTATCCTAACCCCCACTCCAGTGTTCTTTATTAATATTTACCATGCACATCATTTGTGCTTTAGCCATAATCCACACATCTATGCTCACTGGTCTTGAAAAATTGACCTCCATCAGGTTTGCTTCTTCCCAGAACAACAAATTCTTCTCAACTTAAGTCTTACCCTGATATCTTCTTCTCGTTGTTTGGATTCTGTGACATCAACTCAACAATATCAACTCCTCGACTTATGGACATCGATGTAGCACATTTGTCTTCATACTCAAAGGGGGTTGAGTTATCTTACTATTTGCTGACATTTTGAGTCCTAGTAGTTGTAACTAATTTCGCTAGACACATATCACCCCTTTATGTCTCTCTCCCTCGCACGTGATGTTCACCGCCTAAATTATAAGATTGAGCTAGATTTTGGTTGGCCAACTTATGGTTTCTTTGTTTATGATGGGAACAATCATGCTCGATGGTAAATTTTATATCTTACATTGTAAGAGGCAGATATGCTTCAATGTTGGAATATGTAGTCAATCTTTTTGCTTTTCAGTTGGATTTTTTGAATTTTCAGTAGATGTTGTTCTAATATTGTTCATTTAAATTTCCGCGTACAATATGTTATTTTCTATGATAGGTCCAACATACGTGCATTCTCAAATTGTTTTCAAATGCTATGTTTTTAATCTTTACGAAACTTTTTAAATGTTGTCTTCAATTTTATATGCCAGCCACCCCCCTAAAATTCATGTTGCTTTCCATGTTGGAGGTTCGTTGGAGATTGGGGCCCGTGGTGAGGGCAAAGAGGACAATTCCTCGGTAGCGGGAATTAAGAAAAGAGGCTGATGTCTCTTGCCATAACTACCTAGGTAGGCTAGGACTATGGTATAATTTTCTGGCTCGAGTGCTAGACCCATTTTGCATGACGTATTTAACTATTTTCTAGATTTGCTAAGTCGCTAGTCATAGATTTAGTCAAATTTGCTTAATCGGTTTTTTTTTTTGTCTACATCCAAATGTGCACATATTTAGTCTAATATAAAATCGACAAGGTTAATATACCTTATTTTGCTTGATGTATGGACGGGTGGAAACAATACAGTTTTTGGGGGATTAAAAAAGGGAGGCATATATCAAGATATGTCAAGATTATGGTTTAGTTTTGCAGCTTGGTCGACCCTGTATGGTGCAATTCATTATTCTCTAAACTGCCAATTCATTAGTCAGGTGTCGAGTTAAATCTATACAATGGATTTCTCAACTCTACATCTAAGTGGGTATATATATAACATAATACAACAACTTTTCCTCCCAATATGGGTCATACTTTACGGGGTATGGGAAGATATAGATATAGACAACTTTACTTTTACAAGTATCTATATCTATAAATACGTCAATTCTGAAAGACCCACATAAAAATTTTGAGAAAAATATTTTTCAAGTTGAAAATTTTGTGAAACACAAAACGTTAAAAAGTAAAAAAAATAAATAAATGAATAATAGATACTCAAGTACACAGTTATCTGAGAAAAGTAAAAAATTCAGGGGCTCTATACATGAAACCTTAATCGTGCAGAAAATGAGACAATATATATAATGAGTTCACAGCTAAAAAATATATATGTATGAATAGAATAATATATACACGACGCAAATCACGGTAAGAAAATATACATCATCTAACCTAAAATAAATAGGGGGAAAAAAATCAAAACGACCAACATCTCCCACAAGTACTACCACACTTCGAAGCCCGCCAACAACAATGATTATATATCCGACCATCTATGCTGGTAATAGCAACCATTCATTTAGGTTCTGTTCGATAAAATTAGCTGTTCAAGTAGCAGATAAATGTTTAGAAAGCGGATAGCGTTTCTAATTTAGCTAGAATAACAGCTAAATTTACATTAATCAGTTAGCATAATAGCTAAATTTATTGAACACATTAGTTCCAACAGCTAATCTAAATAGCTGTACGCTAACAGTGAAATTAGAAATGCTATCCGTTATCTAAATAGTTATCCGTTACCTAAACTGCTACCTAAACCGCTATTCGTTACTTAAACAGTTAATTTTGCCGAACAGGACCTTAACTGTTACACTAGCTGATTGATGTAAATTGACATAAAAGGATATAGGTAATTTCTAAAGATAAAATTTTTAAAGGATATTTTTAACTAAAAAATATGAAACACTACTTTTAAATGTCAAACGTTAATAGTATTAGTTTTTCAAAAATGATAATTAAAATGTTAAACGATACTTAAAATATTAGTAAAAACACTAATTTATTGAACATTAAAAATTAACGAACTAGTGTATTAAATTAATTAAAATATTAAATACAATCCAAAGTCCTGAAGCCGACCACGGCGTTAGTCTCTTAACCACTCCCAACATTCTACTTCTCGAATTTTCTAGCAGCGATTCTATGTATTTTTTTTGTTCATTTACTGATTGCCTGTATTTATTGTTTAATTTTTAGCTGTACCTCCAAAATTATTGATTTCAGGGTCAGCAGCAAAACGTGTCCGGTGTCCGCCTGTACTACTACGCGCACTTCTTGTTCAAGTCTCTCCCTCTCGAAAAGAAAAAGATAGCTACAAGAAAAGTCATCTTCTCCGTAGATCTCCCAACGCCCTTTTCTCTCTAGAATCGCAAAAATTCTCTCTCTTCTCGTTCCCGATCTCGTTAATTCACTGCCATGGCGACGATCGGGCACAACAATCTCAATGCTAAACTGGTGAGTTTCTAGATCATCTTTTCTTTGCTTTTCTTCTAATCTTCTATGGCGGAGTATTCGGTGACACTCTTGATCTTTACGCTTCAGGTTTTCCTTTGTTTTGACTGATTATTCTTGTAATTACAACCCTAAATTGTTCTGAATCAGGTCCTTCTGGGAGACATGGGAGCTGGTAAATCCAGCCTTGTTCTTCGTTTTGTAAAAGGACAGTTTCTCGAATTCCAGGTAGGGTTTCTTCAATGAGATTTTCTTATTTCACAATTCAATGTTAATCGTGTTTCTTTTTGTTTGATTGCAATTGCTGAACAGCATGCTGATTGTGATTGTAGGAATCGACAATCGGAGCCGCGTTTTTCTCACAAACATTGGCGGTGAATGATGCGACGGTGAAGTTTGAGATTTGGGATACTGCTGGGCAAGAGAGGTACCACAGTTTGGCTCCCATGTACTACAGAGGTGCTGCGGCGGCAATTATTGTCTACGATATTACCAGCGCGGTAATCCTTAATACATACGTAGTTTGTAGTTGACTTTTTCTCGTATTCTGTCTAGGTACGGCTCGTTGATATTTGTTGTGGACTTGCTGTTTAATACTGGGATTTTAGGTTCTGAAATCTGACTAGGAATAGTTTACACGTATTGTGGGTGAATTGCATGGTACATTATGTGGATGTACCCGCCCCGGGGGGGGGAGGCTGTACTCTGTACCGTAGCTGTTGGAGAAATATGCGGAGTCGGCATGTTTCTATGCTGAACTTTATATTCCATCTATTTACCAGAGGATGGCATGTTAAACATTGGTGGAATTTCAGCAAGCAAGTCTGATTTCTAGATTATATTGGTTGAGTGAGTGAGAAAAGAAAAATACGTTGGGATCATACATGCAAGTCATAAATGCATTACTGTTAGTATTATTTGGGGCAGAATTGAGTTTTTGTTTGGTGGATGTAATTTAGAACTCTGGAAGTAATGACCTTTTAGCATGTGGGCTGTATGACTGATACAAGGAAGGTGTGTTACAAGGAAGGTGTGTCAAGTTTGGATGTATTAATAGGTACTTTACTTAATCAATGGGCTGGCTCTAGTGGTTAGACTTTCTGTGCCTCTTGAGATATTGGCTATGTTCATTTTATCTAACATGATAGGATATCAGATATCACATTGTAAGGTTTGGTCCACTGGAGTTTTTGGTAGATTCCTGGACCTTTATGTGGAGTTAGCAGATCCGAAAAATGTAGTGAAAGTATTGACTTAACTTTTATGAGGTATACAAGGTATTATCTGAAATAATGGGATCTGTATGAATGAACAAAGTCATGGTGATATGCTTGTTCCACCAAGGAGAGATTCAAAATTCTATTTGCGTAATTTGCCTTGATAATAATGCTATCAAAGTATTCTAATTTTTTCTGTTCTTTCTTTTTTATTTTTGGGGGGGGGGGGTTTCTAAGTCATTGGGCCTTGACATAGCTTTGTGCTCTTGCACTGCTGTTGCTTCTAGAAAGGTGTAAACTCCACTACTTTTTGAGAGTTAAGAAATAGGCTTGTCTTCTCCAAACCACAATTGCCCCCTAATTTTTTAGAAATTTTAAAGTTGTTCTCTATTTGGGGTTTGGATTCCTAGAATCTAAAGGTTTTGTGTCTTTTTTGTTTTCTGACCTTAGCTCTTTATTAAGTTTGAATGATGATGTCCAAGGATCTAGGTCTTATGGAGTGTTGGGCATGCATTATCATTAGGTTAAGAAACAAATATATGGAGTTGGAGTAATATAGGCCAATTTCTCAATGGAATTCATCACATTTGGAATTCATCTAAGTGATGGCAATTCTATTTCCTATCAAATGGAAGTTGGAGAGTCGAGAACCTTGGGCTTCCTATTAATTATTGAAGGGGCTTCTTGGATTATTCTTTCCATAGTACCATCGAAAGGTTTTAGCTTCTGAATGCTTTTCCTAAGTCATGGAGTCCTGAATTGACCTTTCGCTGTTCCTTTTTTGTATTCCACAACCTATTAAAAAAAGGCTAGTGTTCCGCTGCTCAAGTATGAGCAGTATAACAATTCATTTGGCTTTGTGTCAGATTTCATTTGGCTTAACATCCATTTTCATTCAGTCACTCGAGATTCCTCATGTGCTGTAAGGATTTATGTCAAATGCAATGCCTAATCACTTGTGTTGGAGAATACCTATCTACTCTATTATGTGCCACAAATTGTTGTGATTCCAGAAATCCATCATTTTCGGGAGTTAATTCAGAGTTTATAAAATGTGGTTTGATTGGAAGAGGTCGGGTTAAATACTTAAAATTTAGTTTGCGGGCATATGATAGAAATATTAGCTAGTTTGTCCAGATCATGGCTTTTATATTGCAGTTCTGGTTTGTGATAGTGGGACAAGCCCTTAGAATGGACATGCGAAGTTGCTTATGGGTCCTTATTGTGTAGGAGATGCCTTATATTCTATTAATTTTCAAATCTTTATGGCTAACACTGTACTCACTAGTGTCTTATATGGAAGTAGTGTCTTATGTGGACATATGGGCTGATGGAAGTAGATGTCACTGTGGGTATCCAAGTTGTGATAATTCTAAATTAGGACATGGGTTTGACGTTCAAATGTCCAAAATCCTGGTGGATGATATGCGAAATTGTCTCCTACATAGGTGGAGCACTATAATGGATTTTATTGACCTGATCAATGATTCTGTATTTTTGGTGAGATTTCAAAAAGTTGAGGATTGTAGAAGCCCTGATTTTTTCTAGACTTTGACATTAACAGTTGGT
The DNA here is from genome assembly GCA_029747015.1 of Carnegiea gigantea. Lineage (NCBI taxonomy): Eukaryota > Viridiplantae > Streptophyta > Magnoliopsida > Caryophyllales > Cactaceae > Carnegiea > Carnegiea gigantea. Next base: position 272,881 of record JAKOGI010000144.1, read on the forward strand.
GATTCAGAGGATCAATTTTTAAATCCTGTTCAATAAAGACTGCCTTCTCCATTTTAAATTATTTTACAGTTTGTTTGGAGATTATCTATATGTGTAAGAAGAAGAAAGTTCCTTCTAGGATCAAGAGGTTTTGGCCTGGGGCTTGGGAAACTTGTTACGACATGGTGGCATAAATCAGAGTGCAAAGGTTTTGCTCACTTGATGGGTGGTAGGAAGCTTAAAGCTTGGAGGATATATTAAAGAGGTGGAATAGGGAGGTGATTCACACATTCTAGGATGACTTGGGGGCTTTACTGAGGTGGAAACTAAGCAAAGAAGAGCTTCTAAGATGGATTTAGTAGAAGCAATTCTCGAGGGAGAAATTTGTTGGAGCTTAGAGGCTAGAGCCATTAGAATTGGTTTTAAAAACAAAAAACCGAGTGAGAAGAGTATATGAGATTCTTAGATTGAAGATCTAATGTGTGGTCTCTTTTATGATTGACAAGACAATATGGGTCTCTAGGTGGACGAAGGTTGTAAGTTTGCAACCGAGAACTTCTGAAGGCTTGTGATGATTATTTGTTTCTATCATCCCCAACCCTGGTAGAGGTGAAATTGAGGCATGATTTTCAGAGTCTTGCATTTGGATATCATGGATAGTGCGATGACTGTGGCGTGGTCCGTGTGTGTGTGTGTGTGTGTGTAGATGGGGGGGGGGCATATACATGCATATATCAAAATATGAAATATAGAGAAATTTAGTTTGGTTGGCTCAAGATCTGAAAATGGAACGTGGACTAGGATCTGGTACATGAAGAATCTTTATTCAGTTATATACACATATATGTGTATGTATTTATATATAGAGAGAAGGGGAGGGGGGTGTGCGTGCACACACGCATACATATGAAGATATTTAATGTGCAGAAATTTATTTTTGTTGGCTCAAGGTCTGAAAATGGAGCTTTGACTATAATCTGGAACATGAAAAATCTTTATCGATACTGGTATATAGAATTGTCTACTATATCCATATAATTTAAGGTTGCCTTTATCAATATCTATTTTGGATTTGTTGCTATAAATGTCTAATGTTGGCAATTTATAATTTTTATATTGTTTGCAATGTAAACAATCTTAACTCATATTTTTTGTTACAAAAAAATTCTTAGTCATAGTATATTTTTTTCATTTCTCTTTTTCTATTTTGTGTTGCCCCTGTCCCAAAATAAATTTTCATTTTTTAATTAATCATTGCTTAAAGAAGCTCATTGTCATCTTAGAGATACAGTTTTTGTACATGTTATGCTAGCTTGCAAGCTGTGTACTTCATTCAAAGTCAAATGCTATTCCAAAAATGTAATTTATTGGCTTTGGTTATGCTTAGTGTCATCATATCCTTTCTTTTGATATAACTTCACAACAAGTTGAACACAAAATTTTGTGCCATTGCTACAAGTAATAATTTATGTTAAGATGCTTAATTTACATGCCCTATCCATGGGTGGCCATTGTTTTGGATGGGTACTCATCTTCACAACCCTAGCGAATTCTATTTTGTTGATGATGTTGGAATGGTGAAAATGTTAATTCTGAAAACATGTCCAAGTCAGTGGCCTTTCAAACTTAGAAGTATTGCCGCCTGCATTGGTGTGCCCTTTGCTAGCTGTGAAAATGAGGTTTTCTTCTACTATCATGAATCAAGAAGACCAATGCTATGCCAACTAGCCAATCAGAAGGCAGCAGACAATTAGAATGCAAAGGGAGTTATGGAAACTTGAGTTTCGAGTCAACCATGAAAGGTGTGGTACCTCTTCCCGTGGGATGGTGGTGTCTTATGTTTGGGTTTCTTTCTTGGAATGTGAGGGGTCTAAATGATCACAATAAAAGAGTAGTTGCAAAAATTCTTTTGGGGTTGAAAGTGCGATCTTGTTTGTCTTTAAGGACGAAACTTGAGATATTGAACTTTTTAATATCGTTGTTTAGGGGAACCATTTTGGTTTTGTTGTTCTTAAGCTGAGTGGATCAAAAAGTGGCATCATAGTGTGGTGGGCTATAAATGCTTTCCATTTTTTGCCCTCTTCTTGTGGATATTTTTCGGCCACATGCATCCTGCAAATGTGTTGTTGGTAGCTTCACTGGTGCCCTCACTTGTGTTTACGGTATGCAAGCTAGAACCAGTAAATTGAGGATATAGGATGAGCCATGTAGTATTAGATATGGATGGTTTGGTCCTTGGTGCATAAGGGGGTTTCAATGAACTTTGCATTGTCATGAAAGAAGCATAGGACTATGCCCTTCTAATACGATGGTGGTGGATCCTCCATGGAGATGAACATGTGTGTTCAAGATTGGACCTTTTTTTTTTTTTTTTTTTTTGTGTCTCAACAGATGGGAAGTAGCATTTTTGGGACATGTTTGAGAATAGAATACCTAGGCATTGTTGATTACTTTCCTGTTTGTTTTGAGACATTAAGGTTGGCGACCCAAAGGGGTCCTTTCAAATTTGAGTGTGGCTCAATTTGAGGATTTCTCTAATCTTATCAAGGATGGTGGGGGAGGCATACATTGCAGGTTTTGCTATTTTTGGTGGTGTAAGAAAACTTGAGTGTGTTAAGAAGAATCTTTGGAAAAATATTTTTGTGACATCAAGGCTCAAAAATAGGATCTCATTGGTGTGATCAATTCTTTAGATTCGAATATGAATAATGTGGTCTTACAGTGGTGAGATTCAACAGAGGAGGTGGTGAGACTCAACAGAGGAAGGCTGCGAAAGATGAATGGACCAAGATTTTTTTTGATGGGTGAAATCTCTTAGAGACAAAAATCTAGAGCTTTATGGCTTATGGTAGGTGATTGTACTAGTAAGTTCTTCCATAGGGTGGCCAATCTTCTACAAAGTTCAATTGTATGTCTTTTGTGGTTGTGGATTGGGTTCATTTTGATGTTCTTCAAGATATGAAAGTCTACGAGCCAAACCTTGGAGACCTAATTAAATGGATTGTTCTTGCCCTCTTTATGGGATTTAGATGGGGAGAATATTGAGATGCTGTTTGATGAGAAGTTATTAAAGCTCTCCTTGATTGTTATGCAGATAAGGATTGAGATCGTGGACCATGGCATTCCGTTAATCCAATTGGAATCCGGTTAGAACTGATGTGATGACTATGTTTGTCGAGTTTTTCTCCAGTAGTTGTTTGGTCTTATTCCTGAGAAAATTAATGTTGGGAGCGTAAGAGATTTTCAGCCTAGAGGTTTTAGCTTGTAGATTGAGGGGTGCTATAGGGAACTTGTTTCAATGAATCAAAATGCCTTTGTTAGGGTGTTAGATTCTTGATGTTGTTGCTTATAACAAATAAATTTATTGATTCTAGGAACAGGTCAGGAAAGGGGAGTTATTTGTAAGTTGGATGTTGAGAAGGCTTATCATCATGCAGATTTGTCATTGCATCTCCTTTGCTTCTTTTGCAGTAGTTGTCAATGGTTCTTCAAGTGAGTTCTTTTTCGTTTCTAGAGGACTTTGGCAAGACCCCCTATCTCCCTTTCCTTGTTCCCCTCCCCCCCCCCAGGTCAAGGAGGTTTTCTCCTGGATGATTGATTCTCCTTCTAGTAACAAGGTATGTGCTTATATCCAGTGTGTTTTGTAGGTTGAGTGAACTTGTCAATTATGAATGTCTCACATCTTCCTTTTGTTGATGAGGATATAGTATTTTGTGATGATGACTATGATCATATGGTGAATCTCAATTATGTTCTTACTTGGTTTGAGGCGTTTTTGGACGTGAGAATTAACTTGGTAAAGAGTTCTATCCTTCCTTTATGTTGCTTGCTGGTGTTTTTAGGTTGCGCCATTGATTCCTGGTTCACTACTTTCCTTGGTCTTCCTCTTGGTGTGAGATTTAAGGAGAAATCCATTTAGGATTTGATTACTAACAGGTTTGAGGAAAAATTTTCAGGGTGGAAGTCTAATTACCTATAGAAGAGTGGACATTAATTCTCATCAGAAGTGTTTTCTTAAGCGTATGACTTACTTCCTATCCCTCTTTCCCTTGCCATCTTCTGTGGCTGACAAGTTATATGCAATCTAGGGAAAATTGGGGCTTTGTTTGGGAGTGATTTTGGGTATCATCTTGTGACATGGAACTTTGTAATACAACTATTCTCAGAAGAAGGATTAAGTGTTAGGGACTAGTGTCTCTTAAACAAGGCTTTTCTTGGCAAGTGGTTATGGAGATTTATAAATAAGAAGGGGAATCTATTGAGAAAAGCAGTCACTATCAAATATTAGGGTCAATTCGAATGGTCCATCTATATCGAATGGCTATTATAGGCATAGTCTTTGGAGACATATTGCCAAAGTGTCAGGAGAGATTCTTTCAGTTTTGTTTCGAGGTAGGTAATGGTTGTACCAATGTGGCATGATTGGGGGTGTGAGAAGGCTTCATTGAGAGAGCTCTTCCGAGGTCTTCTTGTCCTCATGGTGGATAAAAGCAAGTGGATAGAGATGCTTCTGTTGCACCTTATCAGCAGCAAGTGTGTGATTTTAATGTTTGGGCTCTTGTTTTTGTCCGAAATGGCTTTGTTCAGGATGACACTCTTGGTAAGCTTTTCAACAAATGTAGTGAGGCCAAAATAGGGTACTCCACGCTTGATTTAGTGACATGGAACCTGAATTCTAAATGGTACTTCAGAGTTATATCTTAGATGATATTATTTGAAGCTGTGAAATGTGAATTATTTATCCTTGCATTCTCATTACCATGAAGCATTCCCTTGTAAGCTCATTTGGAAGTCTTTGGAAACTTGCTTTTGGCAATTCTGGGTAAGCTTCTAAATCCACTAGGAACCGTCTCTGGTTAGGAGGGCTTCTTTGTTAGGAAAGTGAAGAAGAAGAAGAAAGGCCATGGTTTTACTGCAAGTGATGTTTTGAAGTATTTAAAGAGAAATAAACCAAAGAGTTTTCGATGTGTTGAGCTTCCTCTTGAGTGCTTAAAGGACAATTTCTTTAAGATTCTTTTTTTGGGATGACAAGAATTTTTTTTGTGGCTGACTCTGTGAATAGATTGTGTTTTTTAGTTGCATGTAGTCTTTTGTAGGAGGTTAGATGTGCATCCGATCATTTGGTATCTGTTTATTAATATGTTACCTTTTCCTTATAAAAAAACCAGGTCTGTTCTTTTGAGTGGGATGTGGAAAGGACTTGGATGGAGTGTGAAGTAGGATGGAGTGGGGGATTTAGTGAGATCTATGACAATGGAGTTGAAAGGAGTACGCAGTAATTTTACAAAGGAGTGGTACGGAGTTGGAAGGAGCCGGGGGGGAGTGAGAGAGCGCGAAATTTATGGAAATCACATCCAAAAGAACGCACATAGTCACCTTGTTCCTGCATTATTGTGGGATTTTCATCTTGACTTTTGGAATTATGACCTTGGGGAATGCTGTACTGAGCTACTTGAATCCGCACTATTTTGAGGATGTTGAATCTACGTTTCTAAGAAACTTAAACAAAAAACCTAAAGATTGTTTCTTTTTCGTCTTTTCTGCCCTTTTTATTGTGCGTGTAGTGTCCTTTCTGGGTTTCTGACTGTAGAAATACTTTCAGGAGTCATTTGCTCGTGCTAAGAAGTGGGTTCAAGAACTACAAAAGCAAGGTACAGTGAGACTATGGACCATTTTGTTGTTTGCTGTCTGGAATTTATTTGAAAGAAATCCTAAGGGAAAAAAAAAGCACTATCTTACGAACAAGTGTTCTGCTACTAAACTGATATCTAAGGTCCATTTCTTTTCTGCTCTTTCTTGATGGCAGGGAATCCAAACATGGTAATGGCACTCGCAGGGAACAAAGCCGATTTGGAAGAAAGGAGGTGTGTTCCAGCTGAAGTAAGTGTCAAAACTTTCTTGTTTGTGTCACAGTTACCCTGTTTTTCTCATAGTAATCGGAAAATCTCCTTGTCAGTTTCTGTCTTGTTGGTCAAGTGGCTGTCTTTTGTTATTATATGAGAATGCTAGGTATCTTCCTTGTGGACATCTTTGTAGACTTATGCTGAGACTGTATCGCGTGACGGTGATGTTACCTACTTTAGTACCATGGAAACAATTTGATCCTCCTTGTGATCTGGTTGCGCATGCCCAGTATGTTGGGTTGCCAGCTCTACATTCACCAATGTGTGGAATCCATGTCCCCTTGTTAAAGGTGTCATTTGCTTATGGAACATTGTATCATTATGGGCAACCAATTGTACATCTAGGGTATAGCTTGGAAACCTTGGGTCTGTAAATTTCAGCTTGATGGTGTAACTGCTGGGCATTTACTTGTTAGGCTGCCCGTGTTCTGTGGCCTGCCTTTGAACTTCTTACTTGGCTGCTGCCTGTCTCTGGAATCTTTCAGGAACGAGCAGTGTTATCCTTTTTTTTTTGAGTAGTCGAACAACTGATCATCTGATGCGAAAATGGGCCTTCTTCATATTATGCTGTGGAATGTTTCTTGGCCCTTCTTGGGCTTGAGCCAATAGTAATTGATGGGACTGTCTTCGAGATTATACTGGGGTAGCCTAGTGGTAGGGACGTAGGGTTTTTGATTTTCCCAAGAGGAAGCAAGGTTCGATTCTTCATAGGTTGTGTGCATGTGTTGATTTACCCATCCAAAAAAAGATTTTGCTGTTAATTTTTTCTTTGGAGAATGATCCTAATAATGTGTCAGGCATACTAGCTCACAAATTTCAACTGTGCATGTATGCTATCAAAAAACTTTTTAACTCTGTACGTATACAACAGTGAAAGGGTATATTACATGGGGGAAAAATTCATCGAATAATTAAGTGCATCCATGATCCGTACCCCTTGCTACGGTAGTGAAAACCTATAATCCAACGGAATTGTTTGCCAGGTTTACAAATTGAATATACTTCCATATACTCAGTGGTGGGTATAGAAGTCTATCCTTGTATTTCCTCAAGTGTACCATTTCCAGTTAACTGTGATCTAATCTGACTGCTTAGCTTCTCCATATGATACATTTTTTTTTTTAACCGAAGTATTGAGGGATTCTATGCTTGCCGACACTGCTGTTGTAACGTCACTCCTTCCTTTACTTCTGACCACTGTACTTATGAGCTAAGAGCCTAAGAAGCACAAACGCTGACACTGGACATGTATACAACATGGTATGATACTGCGTTTCGGATGTGGTCTTCCATAAAAATAAGACACGATACATTTGGTCTATAATTAACACACATTCATTAAGGAAATTTTATGCAGTATTACTATCAGTTCATATTTATTATTTGGAAGAAAGTTCCATGTGGATGTGTAAACAATTGAAATATGTCAAATATGTCTCTGTGTACGAATGTCGGATACCACAAAAAGTTGTGGGCATAATCTTATGTTTCTCAGATATGTCTTCCACAGTGTATGAGGATTTTGAGATGGTGTCTAACATGTGTCAAGACATGGTTATTCGAAGTCCAGGAGATTGTATTTGCTTCTACTTTTGAGTCAAATCAACTTCTTGAATATCTGGCTTTACTTTCCATTAGTGTTGTCAACAGCTTTAGAAGCAAACTATAGCAAAATCCTTATCGTCCCTATTGTTGTTGGACGCAATCTTTGGTGTATGCTCTGATTGATGCCAATTTTGCAGTTGAAAGACAGCAAAATGTAGCTTTTTCAGTGCACAAAGTGCCATTTGTGTTGCAATTCCCATCTTCTAAGCTATCCTCTTGTTTGTCTAATGCTTTGGTCAAGCATGGGGGTTGCATATGTTTAAGGAAAGTTTGATTTGGTCAAGCATATGGGCTTCGTATGTTTAGGGAAAGTTTGATTTGGTCAAGCATATGGGTTGTGTATGTTTAAGGCAAGTTTGATTTCTGGAACCTTGCTGACATTAGTTTTGAGTTTTGACCATTAAATGTCTTTTAATTCACTCATTTGAGTTCATCGGAAGGTTCTGCTTTGTTAGCTGGGTCAAATTTGAAGAAGTGACTTTACAGATGTGGTTGCTGAAGAAACTCCTGTTTAGTTCTTGTTCGATTTGATATGTTATTTTGCTACACATCGTCTGGGGAGCAAGGCTAATATTGTGATCTTAGCATGCATTCCTTAGCTGCAGGGAGGGAGGGGTGGGAACCTTAGCATTTATGGATCAGAACCTTACATTGGATATCATGATATTCCTCTGCACAATATGCAATTGGATGGTATTAACGAGTGTCCCATTTCTCTGTGTTCTTTTTTTTTTTTTGGGGGGGGGTTTGCATCATGCAGGATGCTCGTGCATATGCTGAAGAAAATGGTCTTTTCTTTGTGGAAACCTCAGCAAAAACAGCTCAGAATGTGAATGAGATTTTCTATGAAATAGGTTTGTGAACAGATGTTTTGTGTGGCAGATATTTTATGTCTTCTCAAGCTGACATATGTGGCCTTTGATTTTTTTTAATTTTTATTTTTTTGAATGAGCAATACGTGGACATTCCAATTCGTGAAAAATGAAATGGATGAATACTGTTTCTTTGTCATTATGAAAATCCGTAGCGTCTTAGAGAGCTTATCATAAATCTTACACTTTCCACATTTATCCTCACTATTTAGCCTTTCAAGATAATGGTTGGTTTACTTCTTGTTATTAAGTCGATTGTCGCGGGTAAGCAATGTGTTCTTGATGGAAGAAAAATGATTTTCATCTTATGAAGCAGACAACAATGACAAACTAGGTAGATCCTGCTGAAGCATTGTTCAGACTTCAGAGATGCAAATATGATCAGACTTCAGAGATGCAAATATGATCACACCTTTCCCTTGACAATTTGAGAAGCTGTATTTTATTTATTTTCATGTGAATGGGAAGTTCTAGAGTACTGCTGAATAGAAGCTAGAAGCAAGCAAGGTGTAGTATAGAAAGGCGTGAAATTATGTGCAAGGGCGGATATCATGTGTGAACACACGCGCGTTCGCGCCCCTGAGCTCACACACAAAATGTGGATCTCCAGGGGTAGTACAGGAATCATAATTGCAGTCTTGTCTAATGGCTTTGCATAGATGCTTTCTTGGTCTAGCCCTTGTCTTTGCTCCCATTAGAAGGATTACTTGGGAATTCAGATATCATCTTTTGATGTGCCTGAGCTTTATGTAAGCCTTTTTTCATCTATAATATATCCGACTAATATGATAATCAGATCTTTCCGTAATCCATATCTGGTTCATCTTTCCTGTTGTCGAGTCCATCTGTTATGATAGTGTCATATTAGCCATCAACATTAGGTATGCTTGTTCTCAACCGGTCAGGTCCGCATTCTACTGGGGGCCTGGCAGTAGTTAGATTTTTCCTTTTGAGTTTAACAGGGTTCTTCTTGGACACAAAGCATCCTGAGGGTTCCACTTAATTTTTGGTACCCTATCTAAATGCTTTGCATTTTATCCTTGTTGATTTTCCAATCTTTTTCTTTTCTGATCACGAACTTTTGTTTGGACAACATGCTTTGGTGACAATTTTAATCCATGTCAGTTCAACACTGCACTGGAATATGCTAAACCTGCTTAATTTTGTTGCTTAAATCTCTTATGTCACTATTAATATCTGGTTCTATGTCAGTTCGCTGAGTTGGAATATTTTGTCTTGTAAACAGCCAAAAAATTGCCCAGGGCACAGCCTCCCCAGAATCCAGCTGGAATGGTTCTAGTTGACCGGCAGACTGATGGATCCAGGGCTTCCACATGCTGTTCCTAATGATTCTACGCCAATTTGACTCCTTGTATATGTTTCCAATATGCAAGAGATTTCCTCAAAACACCTCTCCCCCTCTAAAATGTGAGAAATCTTATTTTGTTCAGCAGGTGACCATAATCTATGAATTCCCTTGTATAATATCGCATCAAGTGTCAGCTAAATCTTGAAATTCCTGCTGTAGAAAAAAAGGTGAAATTGTTTGTAAATCATGTTATAAGCGACTGAGGTGGTGTGTTTTCTTTTATTTAATTTCTTCCGACTTGGGAGCATGGGTTGACGAGGCAAGTTGATGCTTTACCTACTGAAGATTTGAAGTTTTGTATTGAGAATTTGAGAAACTTCCCCTCCCGTGGACCCCTTGGCATGGTTCGATGGCTTAGATCATTGCAAGAGGCATTATGTTCAACTATGACATGACGAGATACCGTCAGTTTCACCCCTTACGTATATATGTAGGAATTGGTGGTTATTCTGCCATGTTTGATAATGCCTATGCCTTGCGTCGGCAGAATCTACAGTGCACTGAGATCTGGCGTTCGGCGCATGATGTTTTACCCCCCCCCCCGGTTCAGAGTTTTAGGAAGCTTTGGAGTTCGGACATGCATGTTAAGGGGTTTCCTCAGGGGGGACTGGTATGTTATCAAACAGGAATTGAGTTAAAAAGAGTGCAAGGGCTTTGTTGTATTTGCATCTTATGAAACGGACGGTATGATGTCATGGCAATATAACATGTTTGCTCTATCTATGGGATTAATGTAGTGTTTTGATTGAGACCAAAGGTGGGTGGTTTCGGATACTACCTTAGGAATTGGATCGGACCCTGTCAGATAGGTCGTCACATTTGGGAAGCGGAACCAGATTCACAGTTTTGGTTCCATAGTAGTGGAACAATTGGTATCAGTTTCGATGTTGGATAATGGCGTGTATTTATTATAAAACAATCAATCACAACAGAACATGATTCATTTCAAGACAGATATGTTGTAGAACCTCGCTTTATAAATAAAATCTACTAACTAAATGTAGCAAATTGTGTTAACTAAATTAATATGATTCAATGTGAAGCTATGTTTGTCCATTTATTAGACATCAGCAAAATTAATAAATTGAGGTAGAGAATTTGTATATGTTGACTTGAAAATGAGCACAAGAAATGATTTTTTCTGTGTTTTGTGTTACTGCTTTATGGATATTTATACAAATACTGGAAGAATTGAGCTTACATTGAGGCTAAGACATTTTTTGCTGTCATAACTGACTCTCTGTTTCAGTTTCAGTTAAATTGGTTTTGGTTCAGAAAATGAGCCGTTTGACTTGTTTTGGTCTGATTTCAAGGTATCCATCAAACATACGCATCCCTAGTTGAGACCATCTAAGAGCGTAAGTAGAAGGTCAAGGATTACGTACGATATATAGTTGGAAAAAAATAGATTGGGTGATTATGAAAGCTGTCCAATAACTCTTAGTGCAGGTTTTATTCTTGTAAGTTTGGAGAGATCTAAATGTAAATAGTCTTATCTCTACGTATATCTTAATAGGCAGATCGATTGGCTTTAAGAGGGCCGCCAAAAAAAATTGCAGAAGAGAATTTTGGAGCAGTCTCGTGTAATATTTCCATCTTACATAATGAGGTGTGATATAAATATTTTTTAAATTTAGAGGTTCTATGTAGGTCCCATGTACTAACAAGTTTCGCCAAGCGGTGCTTACTCTCCTAGATGGAGCACCGGGGTATGAATCCAGGTGTGGCATACTTCTCTTGTTTCAAGAAATTATGATATGGGCTAAACAGGCCCCCTAGGCCTGGTGTCTCATTCAGTTGTAAGTGCCTCCATCTCCTTGCCAGCTGATGGTCCATTGGGCACCCCTGTATAAAGGGTCTAGCAGTAGCAGACTTGGTAGCTTATTGTTATAAAAGAAAATAGCTTATTGTTATAAAAGAAAATTACTAATGAGTATCCTATTTTTTAGTTGTTACTTATTAGAATCTGTTCGTTTTAACATTTTAAAGAATGATTAGCAAGTTAAAATATGTTGGAGTGGATGGATATAAATAAAAATAAGCAGGTTTAAATATATTTGAAATACATTTGTAAAAAAATTACAGCAGATTGAAGAATATATAAGTTTAAGATGCTAAAAATGATAGGCCCTTAGTTTCTACATTGAAAATACTGAGAAGTGATGGGAAGGTCAATGTATATCAACTTCAACCATGTACTGTGCAGATAGTACTCGACGCAATTTTCACATGACATTGTCAAATGGGATCGGGAAAGGATCGTGATTTGATAGACGGAAAAGGTTGAAATTGTTTTCATTTTGCGAGATGACAAATGATGCTCAGTACAGTACGTACACAACGAGCTAAGCTAGGGTTATCATATATGTTATATCGGGTTGAGTTCGCTTTCGTATCGAACTTAAACGGGTCGAGAAATCTTCGACCTGAACCTAATTTATTTATTAAACGAGTTGAAAATCTTGACCTGTATCCGTTTATTTTTTAAACGGATTGATCTGAAATTTATCCATTAACCCATTTCATGTAAACGAGTCAGGTCCATGTTATCCAGTTACCCGATTACCCATTTAACATTTCGACTAAAGTATGATTATAGAACATTATAAACCATTATTTTAAATCTAATATATAATCACAACGAAACCATTATCTATAATTTGCAAGAACCACGACCCCAAAATACAAATCGACTAACTAAATTCTACTTTTTCATAATTTTTACCCAAAAAATAAATAGTAATTGGGTAAACAAGTCAGCCTATTTAACCTATTTAATTAAACGGGTTAAATAAGTATTTTTTCGTGTCAAAGTTCTTAACCTAAACCTAACCCAATTAATTAAACGGGTTAAACGTGTCAACTTATGTAATTAAACGAGTTGAAAATTTTTATCCAAACTTACTTAATTACGTGTTCAGTTCGAATCGTTAATTATATCAGATCAATTTTTGACAGCTCTACTAAGCTGACTCGACTTGACGGGTCCTTTCATTCATTGACGTGGCTTTGGATTGCTCTGATGGTTACCACTAAAGACTTTTGCGCTCCATTGGCCCATATGTCTTAATCTCACCCACGCAACAAAGCCCACCAAAACGTAGTCATGATTGTAGGGGACGTATGGCGTCCGTTAATCCAGGAGTCAAAGATGTTATGTATATATATGTGCATATGAACACCCTTATATAAATGGTAAAGTATTTGTCAAACTTTTGGATGCAAACGATTAATTTCAAAATTTGATGTATGAACAACATGTTCAAAAATCAAATCTTGATGTTACACATAAAAACATGTTAACAAGCTAAAAAAAAGAGGAAATTAAAAGAACTTTAAATTATAAGCGTGATATGACGAGTTCTTGTTGTGATTGAGGCAGATTTCCAAGCTTCTTTGCTCTTTCTCTTAGTAATTTCTTCTCAGGCTTCCCAGTCCCTGTCTTGGGTATTTCGTCGACGAAAACCACCTTCCTTGGCACCATATAATGCGAGAGGTTGGTTCGACAATGTGCGATTATTTCCTGCTCAGTCACCTTGGTAATTGCTTCCTTCTTTGGCACCACGAAAGCACACGGCGTTTCCCCCCATCGCGGGTGTGGCATTGCCACCACCGTGACTTCTGACACCTTTGGGTGTCGGAATATTGCCCCTTCCACTTCCAAACTGCTGATATTTTCACCTCCGGATATGATCACATCTTTGAGCCTATCTTTTATCTCTACATATCCATCTGGGTGGACCACACCTAAGTCCCCGGTGTGAAACCACCCGTGTTTAAATGCCTCTGATGTGGCTTTCTCGTCTTTATAGTATCCCTTCATTATTCCACTCCCACGAAGGACGATCTCCCCCATGGTCTTCCCATCCCGGGGCACTCTACAGAGTGTTTTTAAATCTATGACGTCTGCATCGGCCACTGTTAGGACACTTATTCCTTGTCGGGCCTTCAATTGGGCCTGCTTCTCTTGTGTGAGGCTGTCCCACCTCTTTTGCCACTCGCACACGAGGGCGGGCCCTGTGGCCTCGGTGAGCCCGTAGGCATGAACCACACGGAACCCTAGCTTCTCCACCTCCTCAAGGAGCGCGGCTGGGGGTGGGCCCCCACCCGTGAGGATCTGGACCGGGTACTTGAGCCTCACGCGCTCCTCACGCTTGGCCTCTTGGAGGATTTGGAATACAGTGGGGGCGGCGCACATGTGGGTCACCCCATGGAGGGCGATGCTCCGATAGATATCAGCCGCCGTCGTATTCCGAATACACACGTTGGTACCCCCACGAGCCGCCACCCCCCACGTGAAGGTCCAACCGTTGCAGTGGAACATAGGTAGGGTCCACAAGTAGACAGGCTCAGTTCTCATTTCCCACCCTAGGATTAAACTCAGAGTGCTCAAGTAGGCGCCACGGTGGCTGTACACCACCCCCTTAGGTGCTGACGTGGTTCCTGAAGTGTAATTAAGCGTGATAGGGTCCCACTCGTCTGGAACCATTAGGGGCTCGAAATTCGGGTCTCCCATGGCAACCAATTCCTCATACTCCACGTGGCGCGGATTGTTTAGTTTTACCCTGGGAGGATCAACGTCCACCAACGGGAGGGCGGACTCGAGTACAACATTCCGATAATTGGTGGTCAAGACAAGGTGCTCGTATTTGAGTTCGCCTTGTTTGACCCCATGGCTGTTAGTCGAGCCAATCTCGCCTATGATGACCAAGGATGGTGGTGTCTTTGTTGGATTGTCAGGTTTGAGAAGGCGTAGGGCGTCCCAAGCCAAAGAGATGTACTCGTAGTCGACGAAGAGGGTCTTGGGCTCGGAGTGGCTAAGGATGGTGCTGATGTCCTTGGCACTGAGTCTTGTGTTGATAGTGTTAAGCACTGCTCCTGCCATGGGAACTGCAAAGTGCATCTCATATACTGCAGGGATGTTTGGGGCTAAAACCGATACCTGAAATAAATTAAATTAAATGGTATGATGAGTTTTCAACTACTTTTCATTTCAGCACTCTCTGAAAATGTACGGGTAAGGAGACGAGGCCATACAAAACAGAAATTAAATACAAGTTTAGGCCTACTGTGACAATACATCTTTAAAATTTAGGAAGATATCAATCAGTAATTACAGTCGTCCAAATAAGTCAGGACATAATCAAGACCGTACCTCATGATAATTCTATATATTTATAATCTCAACATCTATAAACTTTTTTAATCCATGAATCAAATAATATTAAAATTTTACAGATGAATTGCAGTTAAAATTGATGAACAATATATGTATAGGTCAAGTTCATGTTCCAACTCAAAGTCAATTGATATATAATGTGGGACAAATTTCTTTTTTCCAATTCCATGCTCCCTTACGTGTGATTATTAACAAGCCTCAACATTGCATACAATTAATAACACGGAGATGGTGACAAATGAAAAACGATGGTTAATTTCATGCGTAGTTGGGTTTGAAACTTAACAAATGATCAACATATATGAGCTAGTAACTACGTTACTACCGATTATCAATTAGTTTTGTGTTGTAACCACACTTAGACTTACACATGTTGCTCGTTTGCTTCAAAACCAGTTCATCCATAAAATTTAACAGACAAAACATGTTTAGAGCGTGAGCGAAGTAACGGTAATTAATTAAATGAAACTCACCACATCGTTCTTAACCACTCCGAGGCGGGAGCGGAGAGAAGAGGCGAGGCAGCAGCAGCGGTGGTAGGTCTGGCGCCAGGTGAACCGGGCGTCGCTGTAGATGATGGAGGTGCGATCTGCGTAGCACATGGATGCCCTTTTCAAGAATGTAAGAGGAGTAAGAGCTACGTAGTTTGCCTCACACTTTGCCAACTTATCCATTGTATTCGATCTTCACTTCTCTTCTGTATGTATATTGGGAGAAGGGGGTATGAATGTTGCTGCTGAGTGATGAACGTAAAATGAATGGCAAGGCTTGTTTATATAGAAGAAGAGGTGGGTTATGGGGAGAGTCTTTCTTGCTCAAGTGTGAGAAATAGGGAGGGAAATTGCGAGGAGAAAACGTGAAGGCTGTGAACACTTGCTTGGAAAATCTCACGTGTACGTGTGGATATATGCGTACACATTGTTGGTCATATCTCATGGTTTTCCCGCAGCCCTCGAGTGTTTATGTTTACCTAATTACCATGTTAAAATGGGTACGATAATCATAGTAATGGTATAAAATATATCTATATGCGATTTAAGGATTTAATTTTTAATAAATAAGTATGCTTTTATATCAAGTGGCTTACATAGCCATTTTATGTACAAACAAATCGACTGATATGGCTAAAAAACACTTGTCCATAAGATCTTAATTAACATAATGATTAAAATTGAAGCTCTAAGACACTAATTATATTTCAGATTTAATGTACTGCTCACTCGTTATGTTGCAAATATATTATAATGTATTTTTTGAAACTTACTACATCTTTTAAAAAAAAAAAAAACTATGAATGCCATTTATAATCATTAAAGGAACTCTAGCACATGTCCAACAACCCTGCCGTCAAGATGAAGCCCAAATAAGTACCTCAATTTATATTACAAAGCACCTATCATAGTCACTCATTATGCATTTTACTCGTAATTAAATTATGATGTAATAGGTTCAAGAACCAACTTAATCAAAAGTTTAAGTTGATGGTGGAAGACCCAGGTCCAGAAATAGATTTATACTCAACACGCCCCCTCACGTAAATGTCCTTTTGTATTCGGTCCAAATCGGTAATCGTATCGGATTAGCTTTTGACAGCCGTATTTCTCGATCTGTCTATGTCTCTGCTGGTTTACTCGAATTCATTCTTCAATTGTCATTTTTAACGATTGATGTGATTCATTTATTCGGCTTACACGGAATTTCAATTCAAATATATTACGGAAGTGTCGCCCTCGACGATCTGCAATCAAAGATGATCACTCATCATCATTGCTAGTTAAGGTCTGGGCAGCGGTGACATTGCTCGCGATGTATCGAAAAGATGGACATCATGGTTCGTGTGCGGTAAATTAAGCATGTATGTCGCGGTGACACGTAAGCGTTTTTACAAGCATTCTAAAAACCAATCCTTAATTAACTCCGCGGCCCCCACAGGTGACACGTGAGAGTTACCGCGATAGATCAGTAAATTAAGCATGTACATATCCAAACCAATTATGGTTAATCGTGTAATGTTCATCCCCAATAAGTTTTGATCAGCCACCGATCTCATCCCTAATGAAGAGAACTAGACGCATAAAAGGCCATGGTATTCTCATAATTCCCATTAATCAGCTAAAACATGAGAGTTGAAACGACATAACGACACGTGGTTATTTCTCTTTCAAGTTCATGCATCTGAACTTTCTACATGATGATTTTAGAACTGTTAATTAGTCCCATAAATCAAACGTATGCATACAACATGCCCTAACCTCCAAAGGTAATTGTACACATAGTTGTATGCACAAACTAGAATTTTTGGCTTTGTGATGCAATATTTGAGACATATAATATATCAATATTCAGAATTATAAATACCTAATGTAAGATGTTACTTTCGTTATTGAAGTTTTTGCATTAGTTGAATAATTTTTTATTTGTCAACTTTTTTAGGTTTACGAATGTGTCACTTTTCAATTTCTCAGTAATTGATTAGCTAGGAAGAAGATGAATCTTCTAGAGTGTATAAAAAAAGAATTATATACACGCTAAAAGTTAAAATGACCTACATATAGTTAATGTCCTAATCATTAAAGTACGCTTGGTAAAAGTATATTGAATCACTCAATTTTAAATATATTTACACCGGTAAATACAATCAACATGCATCATGCTGATTGCATCAAGAGAAATAAGTATAACGCACCATAGTCTCATCCCGTTCTATCATGTTTCTACCCATCAAACCAATAATTCGATACATAAAGATTGGACCCAGTGTTAAGGACATAACATAAATTCCAAGGACTACGGTAGTAGTATAACTCTCCTGATCATGACCATGATAGCATACTAATGCGTGCCAGGCTGCTCTACATATCTATAGAGAACTTCATGCCTCTTCATAAAATAATATTATTCTTTCACAAATCATCACCTTCGAGAGAAGACGTATCTCTTCATAAATGAATCTTTTCAATGAAAAATGCACTACTGAACTAATTTATTAATTTAACCAATTTACATCTCTGCACAAATAATGATTGAAATGATTATTTTTACATATTTATTATCATATATCCATGTTTATGAAAATAATCTCCAACAATATGCATGTAGAATTTCTTGCCCCCACTAGCTTGTCCTAACACCCCGCCTCCCTAACCAATTGTTATATGTTAATTCTTGAAGAACCAAACACGGCACCACAAACCTTATCTTTAAAAAAAAAAAAAAAAAGAAACAACTTAATTTAACCAATTGGTTAAATACAAATATTACCTTATTTCCCTTAGAGTTAAGGAAAACAGATCCGACACGATTATCAATTCGAAACTAACATGAAGTTAGGTGGATTTGAGTATAAATTTTCAACCTGTTTAATTAAATGGGTTAGGTTTAGGTCGAGATTCTCGGTGCGAAAAAGTACTTATTTAACCTATTTAATTAAATGGGTTAAATAAGTCAACTTTTTTTTATTTGTCATTCATCCATTTACCTTTTTATTAGATAATTAAGAATACACAACTTTTTAAAAAGGTGAATTATGATGAATTGGGAGAGTTTTAGAGAGTAATTGTTTAATGTTATACGTAAACTTAATTTTTAATGCTATCTAATTATGTATAAGTTGGAAATATTAAATGTGTAAATGGGTAATTAGGTGCCTGGGTTCGTCTTATTTATCTTGAATCGGGTAAGTTGGTCAACCCATTTAAAAATTAAATGGATATAGATCAAGGTTTTTCAAGCCATTTAATAAACATGTTATGTTCAGGTCGAAGAATTCTTAACTCATTTAAATTCGATACGAATATAAACCCGACCATACCTGACATAGTGCCCAGCTCTAATTTCGCTTGTTTTTGCGTGACTCCATTCTCTCTCCATTGGACTCTATCTGTTTCTCGATAGGGTTGTCAAATAGGTCAGGTTAGGTTGAGTTCGTATTCGTGTCGAACTTAAACAGATCGAGAAATTCTCGATCTGAACTTAACCTGTTTATTAAACGAGTTGAAAACCTTGATATGTACCCGTTTATTTTTTAAATAGGTAGACCTGAAATTTACCCATTAACCCAATTAATATAAACGGGTCAAGTTCATATTATCCGGTTATCCATTTATCCATTTAATATTTCGACTAAAATATGATTATGGAATATTATAAACAATTCTTTTAAGTTCAATATATCATCACAACGCAACCATTATTCATGATCTCAAAAACCACAACCTCAAAACACAGATCGACTGATCAAACCCTACTTTTTTACAATTTTTTTCCAAAAAATAAACCGTAATTGGGTAAACAGGTCGACCTATTTAACATATTTAATTAAACGGGTTAAATAGGTATTTTTTCGTGTTAAAATTCTCAACCTGAACCTAACCCAATTAATTAAATGGGTTAAACGTGTCGACCCATTTAATTAAACAGGTTGAAAATCTTTATCCAAACCCACTTAATTTCGTGTTCGGTTCAGGTCGGTAATCATATCGAATTAGCTTTCGACAGTCCTAATCTTAGCTGCTAGAAACCCCAAAAAAAAAGGCATAAGTAATTTTGCATCTTTCGTGGATTTTATTCACGTTAAAGAAACAAACATATCTCTTATCATAATTAAAATTTTATTTGTTAGCATGGCGCTGATCAAAACATACATATTTTTTTTTTTTTTTTGATGCAAATCAAAATCTACGTACGTACCAAACATAGATTGGTTCAAATAATATACTACTTATTTTTCTCAAATAAATATTAGGTTCAACTTCTCTTATTTTTTTAAAAATATTTTTAAGAATTATTTGATCAAGATGTGAGCTAGTGTTAGATTGGAGCCTCGCAAATAAAGAAGACCTAGGTCGAAAGTGCTCCGTACTTTATAAGGTAAAAGTCAGAGTATAAACCTATTCTTGGATTTTTAACCATCAGCTTAAACTTTTGGTTGAGCTAGATGGTCTTTGAAAATGGAATCACAGCCTTCTAATCGAGAGGCGTCGAGTTCGAATCTCAGTAGCCCCCATATGCATTTATTGTACAAGGTAGGGGAGTCTTTATAGCAGTCACACTTCAAGTCGGAAGAGCATTCGCATGAGGAGGCGTATTAGAGTATAATATTATTCCTCTTCAACTATTAGCTTAAACTTTTAGTCACGCTGATTCTTGACCAGCAACGAACAATAATGATTAATTGAAACATCAGTGCAAAGAAAAAAAAAGTATCTACATATTAAAGAGTTATTAGTCACTAATACTGTTGAAATCACAGTATTTTTGGACCACTCGATCTCTAAGCTGACTTGAGCATGATACACACCTTAACTAATTTGTTGGTGGTGTGTATTACGTGAAGACTTTTAGCCTTGTCAGCTTCCTGCAAAGTACTGACCGGCCAGTGATCAGGCAAATATGGAGCTTAATTTTAAGCCCCGTGTTGATTGTATGTTGTACATGTCTCCAGTGTTCAGACCAAAACTAATTCCAATGTACGTATTCATTTTTCTCCCTCCTGAATTTCGCGTCATAATTAAGAGGAGTCACTTCCTGCTTCCTACATGCATGCATTAAATAGTAGCTCTTCCACAGTTCAACTTTCTCTCGACACTTTTATCATAGATTTGAATTCATAGATTTAGTGTGCAATTTGTATTATAAAAAAAAAGAATCATAGAAATACAGGGCAAGTTTTTAAAAAATAGAAGTTATTATATATGATAGTCCGGCTCTATAGATTAAAAATTACCATGTAAATTATAGTTTTTTCTTGTTTACTCTTTCCCGAGTTTTTCAGAAGTTCCCTTTTTGGTCAAGGTTGCCCATATTAATCGTAGAGATGCTTATTTTCATGAAAACTATGTAACGTTATGTATTTGAAACCTATCTTGTCTATCTGCCCCCCCCAAAAAAAAAGAATTACAGCAACAATTCAATAATTTTCATTTTATGAAATTTTATGAGATTCAAATGTCACCCGCCTTATTCAGCTACCTTTGTAAATGTAGAGATAGCTAATTTCTCACGGACCATATAATTTTTTTTTTGGAGGGGGGCGGGGGGAGGAATTTCACACAAAAGATATGAGTAATTTCAAACTATGTGAGATAAGGTTGGAAATCCTCAATACGCTAAAGATGAATGATTAATTAGAAAACACAAAATCATGTTATCGTTACCATATATTATAATACAGCTAGTCATGAGAGATCCATACAAAATGGCCGGTCTATAAGTGGCACCATTTGTTTTAAATTATTTCCTAATATAGTGACCAACATAACAACATATACCGGACATTCGTTAGACATGACAAAAATGGTTGCCAAAAAAATGCATGTGAACATATTGGAACAATATTATCACAATCAACTTCTAATCAACACCATGCAATAATTAGGAAATTTTTAGGCAACTTCATCTAATGATGACAGAAGTGGTAGTTAGGGCTAGCTTTACTTGGGTTGGTTAGCTTTTTGTTTTGACTAATTGCGAATAGAATCTTTGCTTAAGTGGTGATTAGTCAAGTCAATTGCGACCAAGTCTTAGGCCTATATATTAAGAAAACTTGCCTATGGAAATTAATTAGTGATGGTTAGAAAGTTTTCAAAGCAATTTGTTTTGAGTAGACAATCTAAGCTAGAGTTAATAAAATATGGCTTATTTTAGGTTTGACATGAATTGATTTTGAGTTTATAAGTCCTAGAAGTTAAAAACTACTTAAGCGACAGACATCTATGTAACTGGGAAATATTGTTAAGGAAATACTGAAAGGTTGATGGAGGAAAGATTTTTTTTTTTTTTGGGGGGAACAAAGAAATAATTTATTATAATAAACATCGTATTCAAATGAGTATATAGCTAAAACAGCAAAATAAATTGTACAATTAAGAAAACTAATACTCTAATAGTTATTGTTTATCATATTCAAAGAATTGATATTTGTTGAAAATGTGCAGCACAATCAATTAATAATTCGGTCTAAATCGGCCTAATAAACAAAAAATTAGAATTATTAAAACTCTTCAAATTAAACAAGAGAGATAATAACCTTTCAAATATATAGTATCTAATTAAAAGTTTTTTTGATATAGAATTAATCCAATAAGATTTAAGATTTTTCTAAGAGTAGAGGGGTCACATGCATATTCATTAGGTGATGCAGAAATTAACCATTAACACTCAAGTTTATTGTGATGGAATCATGTCATTGAAAGGAACAGAACAAAAAAGAATCTGGGTGCTCGATTTGAAAGTATGTATAAATTATCTCTGGATGTACGTCAAGATAGCTCATATAAATTGAGTTGGTATAATGAAAAATGAGAAACAGAAACCCTAAAAATGACAAAATGAGACAAACAACGAAAAAAATGTGCTACAAAATGTCACAATAATGCATCAAGTGAGCACTATTTATTGACTTCCTTAGTTCCGTAGTAGATGATGATGATGATGATGATATATATAGAGAGAGAGAGTATTATAATTAAGATACTGAAAGTCTTTAAATTGACTTGAGATGGTCAAGTTGGCATAAGGGATAAGTCCAATGGCTTGATGAACAAGTGGCTAACCAAACTTGTATTTGTGTGTTAATGGGGCTAAACTAAGCATAGCGACCAATTTGCTTTGAACGAAGAACACCGCAAGAAATAGCAGGCATACATAAGGTCCGATATTCAAGTTTGGTACACCTAATTTCCAGGGCATACATGAGATTGTCCGTTTTCAGTTATGTAGTATAATATAATACAATAAATTTAGGCCTCGTTTATGTTGGACTTTCTTTTTATATTATTAATGTTTGGTTAAGCAAAAACAAAAAATTGATGGTGTAGTAATTATTAAAACTCAAATATTACTGTTGATTTTTCCAAAGAGAATTTTTACCGTGCAGTAAATTATTCAAGTTTGAAATTAGGCTACATGTATTAAAACCTCCCAAAAATTATATTCACCACATATGTATAGGTCTTCCATAGATACTCGTGCTTTAATCGATGTATAAATTTGAGCTGTAAGAGGAATCTAAGTAGGTTATAGGTATATAGTCTTAATATAGATCAGAATAAGTTTGAATTTTGTAAATTACTGATCTAAAATCCTATTAAAAAAACTTATTTTCCCTTTGGTTCCTTATTCTTTTTAGAAAAAAAAAATTATGAATTGATACGCCTTTAATGTTTTCATTGAATATAGATAAAAAATGTTCTTTTTTTTTTTATGTGTTGGTTGGGGGTATTTTCCTTGAATTTTTCATGCGTGGAATAGATGAAACTGGATACCATTCTTTTCTGAATTAAGTAACTCTAGAAGTTCAAAACACTTTCAACAAGTGTGCAGTGGAAAGTATGGCAGGGTCAATTGAATAGGAACTTCAACATAATGTGATGGAAATTGGAAAGTTTTGATGTGGAAGCTTCTCCCAAGTCACTTTACCTTGAATGATGTTGGAAGATTAATTGGAAAATCAAAAAAAAAAAAAAAAAGAAAGAGAGAGACTTTGCTTCGTGGAAAAATAGAAGGTAGAGCATTGTAAGTATATTGATAAAATAAATACTAAATTTATATTAATATGATGTGACATAATTAGATGAAAATAAAGAGTTTAAGAATAAAATTGAAATAAATTTAACAAATTGAATCGGTGTACTATTATGAGTGTAAATATAATTGATATTTTTTAAATATGTTTTTGACAGTAAATAATCATTCGTGGTGTCTGTCACTGTTTGATCTTGACTTAAATGATCACGTAGGTAGAGTTTAGTTTAGTCAAATATAAGCTAAGGACGAGTTTGAATCAAACTTACTAAGCCTGAAACATTTAGGCTGGAAGTTGGATTCAACTTGGACTCGTTCTTCTTTCTTTTTCTTTTTTTTTTTTTAAAATTTGAACTCAGGATTTGTACATGACGGTAGAAGTTACAATTCAACAATTAAAAAAAAAAGAAGGAAGTCGTTTAATTGAATGAAAAATAACATTTTTGAAGTAACAACATTTAAGTATATATTGCTAATGATGATTCATCCTTATTGCACAAATTAAATGCCTGAAAAGTGAAAAATGAGAAAAAACCGAGCCAGGCCACGTAGACCCAGCCTTGTCTCATTGAGAATAGCAAATAGGATCGCCTTGGGCTTAATTGAAACTGAGTTCTAGGCGATCTAGCCCAAACGTTTCCTAGATCCACTCAATTTTTACAGCCATTTATTTATTGATCTATCCAAATGCTCTATTTTACAGCACTTTATCGTAAATTCGGATCTATAGATTTAATAAAGTGGCGCAATTTGAATTACATGAATCTTTTTTTTTTTTGAAAAGGGACCATTAAAAATGGGAGGGGGTTTTGAAAAATTAAAAAAATAACAATTTTTGATAACCCGAGTCTACAGACCCAAGACTATCTTATAATTTATACTTATTTTACGTTGATATAATATATTATCAATTGTTGTTATATTAGTGTGAAAAATAACTGCCTTGACCATTTTACGTTGATATAATATCTTTGTTCTTTGAACTAGTGGTTTTGACTAGGTCACAAAACTCATATCTTTATTTTTAGTTGTCGATTTAAGTTTTTTAATTCCTTCCTTGGACAATTTATATTTTATGGTTAAGAAAGAAGGGTTTTCCTTTTTTTAAAGACTTTTTTTGTGGCAAATTTCGACTACCCACTTCCTTCTTCCAATCATCTTGGTAAAATCCAGGGCAATTTCCCCATTAGTTCATGTTAATGACGACCAAACAAGACTTGGAATAATCATATGCAATTTCAGTTGAACAGCACTTTCAAGTTCTAACTTTCAAAGGCTCATGCTTTTTTGCTGAAACGTATGCTAATTGACGTTGACCATACAAGACTAGACCAAATTAAGTGCCAAGGAAATTTCAGCACAAATTTATCACCGTTTTCACATTACTATTTTTATTATTTTTTTTTCCCATCTCTGCTATAATATGAATATAATTAAGAAGATGTTTGGTAGCAATAGCTATTTGGGAGAGTTTTTAACTGTTTTGATCAAATCAAACAGTTAAGAATGTTTGGTAAATGACTATTTAGAATAGTTGTTTGGTCCCAAACAGTTTTTAACTATTTTGAAATAATTATTCCCATTAGCCTTTTAAGAAGAGCTTCTGTGGAAATAATATAGCTGCCCAAAAGTTTATAAATTACATTACATTAGAAAAGTAATTTATAGATAAAGGCAAAAATGAAATTTTACCAACATTTTTTTTATAGACATCTAATTGTACGAAACACTTTTTTCCCAGAAACAGCTAATTCAAACGGTTAAGACAAATAGCTAATTTAAACAGTTAATAGCTAATATAAATGACGAACAACTAACAACTAATAGTTATTTGCCAAACAGGACCTAAATGTTTAGGTTCTTCCCCGTTTCTTGCGGCTAATTGTACAGTTGCATGTTAAATTCATAAAATGGTCAGCCACCTTTTCCTCCCTCCCCTCTTCCCCCAAAACATGGATTGAAATGATGTAGCCCGGTTCATTATGTACAACAACAATAACAATTCTTAATATGAGTCCCGTTTGTGATGGCTATGGGAAGATTCAACTGTAGAAAGTTTCGTCAGCGCATGCAATGGAGCACACAGGGAGTTGCATCCAGTGAGTTTATTGTGTATAACAGCAACATTGATTACACTGCTCTTATAGATGAAACGCCCTCAAAGGTAAAACATTTTGCTCATCAAAAGAAAACCCCAAAATTGAATTGCTAAATAAGTTTATTATGTATAACCGCAAAATTGATTACACTGCTATCATACATGAAGGTCAGGACCAAACAGAAGGGCATTCAGAATTTGCAACCACCCTAAAAAAGAACAAAAAAGGGGCGAAAAAAAGAACAAGAACTTGAAAATCTAGTTGATAAGTCCTGCTGGATTTCTGTTCCAAGATAGGTAGGAAGGATCTCCAAGAGCCCTGCAACAGCAGAAAGTTACTTTACTGTAAGCACCGACAAATACATTGCAACTGCTAAATTGTAACACCACAGATGACTATATGAGACCGATACAGGTTGGTCCAAATGGCATTTGCGCATATTCCCCGCAAACAATATCTCAGATTCAAGTGTTTTAGAAAACCCCACATAAGAAGAATTTTATCCTCATGAGCCAACAATAGTTCGATTCTCCCTGGCAAAGGTTCAACGACCAAAGCATCTTTCATGATTGAACAAGTGCTTAAACCTGTTGTGACATTACTGTGATTTTTTCTTAGGCCAAATCCCTAATTAGTTAGGGCCTTAAGGGGTAGAGCACTTACTGCAAAACTCATGGTTGAGAGGCTACAGCATACTATGGATGCTATCGCAGGAGAAGAGGAGATCCTCAGTCTGGGTTAGGCACTGACAACGTAACCATTAGTCATGGATTGATGAGATGTATACTGGATAATCAAATCCATTGGATGCAAGATAAAGAGTAACTTGCAGAAGGCCTATGATTCAGCAAAGTCAATGTTTTTGAAATACAGTAATTCTAACCTAGTTCATATGGCTGTATCAAAACTTTATGTCTCCGGTTTAAGAGTTCTTCCCATTCCACCCCCGCATCCCAAACTTAGATTGCTACTGAAAATGGCTACTCTCCATTAAACAGACAGAAGCTATCAATATTTTGTTTATGAAGTGACCAAACTCCAAACGAAAAGAGATTCCCCCCCCTCCCCCTTGGGGGGGGGGGAGGGGGGGGCGGCACAACGTAAGGCATTTACTGACCTTGGCTTGAAGATGTAAACCAGTATGAATCCTAAAGCTAAGAATAAGGAGATTCCACCAACGGCAAGATATCCTACGCCAAGGAATTCGTTTTTCCCGCCAATCCAACTTGTTGTAGAGAGGACAAGCCTCTTTCTGCCCCCAAATCTGTATGTGTTGTAGTTATTCTGTATGATGACTGATATATTCTGGTTAGCATCAAGATCTCTCTCTATCTTCCCGTAAAGCTTCCTAAAATTTGGCAGTGCCGCGGTACGCATCCATACAATAAGATCTACTTGTTCACTCAGCTGCAAGATAAGAGAAATTGCAACTGTTCAGCAAGAAACGATAGCAAACATTAACAGATTGAAAATGGCTACAAAGATAACCAGTCTGAATCCGTCAAGGCAGGATCTAGGGACATCCAAATGTAACCCCAGCCTCAGCCTTACAAGAAGAGAGGTTGTTTCGTAAGGCCCCAACACCCCCCCTCGAAACCCAAAAAAAGAAGAATTTGAGGGGGAAAAATTGAAAGCAGCTAGAATGAGGATAAAAATTACCGGAATGCTGGAATTGAGTTTGGCACCCCCAATAAAGGGTCCACTTTGGAAATTTTTAGGATATACATCGGATCCAAACTTGTGTTTCTGATCACTCTCCCATGCTATACCCTTCTTGCTGACTTGAAGGGACTTTGAATTGATAGAAAACTTGTATGTGTCGTTGAACAGACTCCATGCAATGAGACCACAAGGAACAATAGGGCCAGTATTATTAAGAGTTGCTTCTGGATCACAGCCTTTCGTGGAATTTGCACTGTCTTTAAACCTCAATTGCTTATCATTTCTGCTTTTCACATATCTGCAAAGAAACACCAGAATGGCCTTAAAATATGATGGCTATGATTTATTCTTGGAGTTCATAACCAGACGACCTCAGACACGACTACCAAACATTCACACCTTGCATGGAAAATATTAGCCGTAGAAAGTTATGGTGAGAAAATCATGGACACAATCATAGAATGTTACATGCCTTACAAGAGGTTATACAACATTGATGTCACGACCAGCCCCCAGAAAATGGCACTAGCCATTGAAGGAAAAGTTCTTTGAGCCAAAACTTGGTTTTGAGAAACTTTCAAAACCTCTTATTTCTATATCTAATGACAATACAAATCCAAATCCAAGTCTTAGGACCAAGTCTGTCAAACATAATATTTCCCCGGGAGGAGGGGGGAGTTGATTAAAATCACTCGAGTTGTGATTGTAGGATGGCATATTTTGGCAGCTGGGGCCTGGGAAGAATCGTTAAGTCAGAACGGCTTTTTTCTATTTAGGTGAGGACAATCAGATCACCTCATTTGAATTATAACGCTCTGATATGTCACTTCTGGAGCCTCAGAATCACAATTCCAACAAAAATATTGTTGTTTTTTCTGCTAGTAGCACACATCGCGTTTCAGGAGCCACACACTAGGTTATGATTTGCCCAGAGCAGCAACTCACGAGCCATGGCAACTACCTCCAGCCAAAAGTCAAGGTATGGCCAAAAATTTTTGAGATCTAGAATGCGTGCTGCTCAAAAGCAATGCGAAAAAACAAAGAGAGAGTGCTTTGAGGGCTATAGGTGCTGATATGACCATCATCAATCCCTTGAGGACAGGCATCTACGTGCACGTACCGGAAACTTTTAAAAAGATTTAAGAACTACGAAAAGATACTAGAATCCCATCTGGTTTGTCAGTCATGAAAAATATTTAAGGCCTGAAGATATTACATTTTATGAAACTATTATATTCGTCATGTTGAAAAGTAAATGATCAAAAAATGCTGCATCCCAGACTCTGAAATAGTAACTTTGTGACTAATAAAATTAGATGTCACTAAGC
Organism: Carnegiea gigantea; assembly: GCA_029747015.1. Taxonomy (NCBI): domain Eukaryota; kingdom Viridiplantae; phylum Streptophyta; class Magnoliopsida; order Caryophyllales; family Cactaceae; genus Carnegiea; species Carnegiea gigantea. The sequence goes on from JAKOGI010000144.1 coordinate 301,400, forward strand.
CAATATCAATGGGACAAATGAACAAGAATTTGTGGCCTTGAAAATAGGAAGAAGAGAAGAATCAATATTTCTTTTTCTTCATGTATCACTAACACATACCGACGATGGTTTTGGTAGAAGTTTTCCAGCTGATAATAAACATAGACAGGAGCCTTCATTGGTTTTGGAACCTGAAAATTTCATGTTAATGCAGTTCTCTGTAAGAAAAACTTCACAATGTGCTATGAACGTCTGTGTCTGCAAAGAAAATAATGCGTTGATTTCGTATAAATGAGAATTGGAAATCTTACCCCTTCAGTTTCGTCCAAAGGCCGTAAAAGATTAAAAAAGGCTAGCCAATCTATGCCACATGCTAGTCCATATAACAATTCCAGCCATTTGGCAGCTCCCCCCCCCCCCCCCTCAGGGTGCCAAATTTTCTAGTGATGAGCTATATCCCAAGGGGTAAAATTGTGCCTAAGAGGGAATATGAAACACATTACCTAGAAAGCTATAGACATGTGTCTAGTAGGCTACGCTAAAACTAAACAATGACAAGTTCCTAACATTGTCATTTAAGATTCTTTTTTTTTAGGGGGGGATCTAAGATTATTTTTACTAAAACCAACTATGATTGTAGCAATTCAAAATTCTGTCCATCTTAGATGAATAATTCTGCATTTTCAGTTCAGACAAGCAGATGGACTGTTCACCTATCTTGGCTATCTACAACGTAAACAAACATTATTTTCATTATGATCTTATGTCATTACTATTAAGTTGCATGTCATTAACTTAGATATGTGTGTGCCCCAGTATATCCATTTAAATCAATCAACTTGCGTTCGTGATACTTGGATTACCTCAAGGTAAAAACATATAGTTGCTTAACAAATTGTTTATTCAGATATGTGCTGACATACATCATGTTTTTCTAAAACTGCAAGTCTATTGTAATCGAGTTCACATTTAAAGTCTCGAAACCTAAGGAAAAGATAAGCAAGAAGACCAATCCCCGTGTTTCAGGGGCATGACAATAGTTAAAATGAATCATACTGTTAACTTACTATCAAACTTGTTGAGCACGTTTTGTTAGTGGAATTACTCTCAATATATGCAACCCTGTTACTTTTGTAAGATGGAGGAACACAGTCTTCATCATACTGCTGGATGATTTCCACAACCTATACATCAAAGAGAAATAGGCATGCAGCATCATGCACCATATTTGTCAGTTGCACAATCCTAGTTTCTGATAATACAAAGATGGATGGAATGTTTACACGTCCTGATGCAGACAAGGTAGCAAGACCAATGGGAATGAAGACCAGTGCAACTCCGATGAATGTTCCAATAACCTGGGGGAAAAATTTAAAGACAGATTAAAGAAAGGGGTGATCAATAATTGAACATTTGGTGAAACATTAAAGAAAGGGGAGATTAATAATTAGTGAAGATAATTTCACAGAGCTACAAGCTGCTGTTGGTCAAAGCTGAGTTCAATTCCTGGTATATCTCATATTCTTATGGCACTAGGACACTGACGGCATCCTACATTGTACTCTTACGTGTAAATATTCTCAGGAGCACATAGCATATTTAATCTGTGCATTTGTCATATAGGAAAGTTTTGATCCACATTTGATTATGCGTGTATTAAGAATACATACCCCTAGGAGTATGATATAGGAATTGGACACTGACACAAAATACCAATGCACGCCATGGCTTAACCCAAAAGCTAGCACAAATGAATTATTGAATTTCACTGACAGAAGATGATGCTCCAAACTTGTGGGTTTCCCAGGAGACATAGTGAAGATATTAAGTATGCAGAGAAACAAAAATAGTTACACTAGCAGTCAATTTAGACCACAAAGTAATATCTATTCATCTATAGAGATTTGAACCTAACAATATAGACATAAAACCCAGGCCTGTCAGCTTGGTTGCATGGAAATCATTCCAGAAACATAGAAAGCACAAACGGTGGAAAATCGCTATAGAAATATAACAGAAGCTAACAAAAAGATTGTTTATAATAGTCACCAGGAAAAGACAGATTCGTATAAAAGCAGAGTAATTTTGTGAACTTCTAGATGTAGAGGGAAGAAAAGCAAAGATTGGTGATTTCATGAAGTTTAACCTGACTCTGTTAAGAGTCCAAAGAAACATGATGTTTTAGCAATAGGAAATTATGAACGTTAACAAACTGAATGTTGAGAAAAGGCAATTGGTTCTAAACTAAAGAGACTATGATAGTTTTTTTCCCCCATGCTTTTTTTGGTTTTTTTGGGGGGGGGGGGGTTGGGGGGGGGTTCCTCCTATTTCACATAACTTGAATAAGCATGATGTTTGTTTGCTCTCAGGGTCCAAGACATTGAGTCCCAGAAAGTTTTAGTAAGAGATGTTTTAGATTATGATGCAAAAATGGCATTAGTTGCCACAAATTGCGTTCTTCTATATCAGAGGACCGCTAAAATGTATGGGCTTCCTTTTGTGCCATTCCACACATTAAATAGTTGAAATCAACCAACACTTTTCGATGACAGCTCAATTATCAGAAAACTGCTAAAGAGGCTTTTACAAGATTGTGTACGCCAAATTTAAGAAGAATCTGATGCCATTTGACGTATATTTGGTGCTTAAACTTTGAATCGTTGAAGAAGCTTTCCAGAAAGGGCATCATTATACCCAAAGCAATGAATTTCTTAGCATGGAATTTTTGCATACATGAAAAGCACAGGCACATGCAAATGATCCAATGACGGACTTGTTAAATTATGCAATTTAGAAACTTTTGCAAGTATATAAGACATGGGTACAATTGGATCATGCGGCATATGCACTAAACCAATACATCAAAGATGAGATGTTCAGCAACATGTTTTACCCATGATGGTGTTAATATCGGTTTCCAAGCAGGAAGCTCTTGCTGGGTGAACCTAGAATCTGCAACAACAGCGGGACAACAGTCAAACAAATGTCCTTCTGAAAATATCAAGTAACATGACAAGGAATTCAAAATCCAGTTTGCAAACAGATTAAATCAAGGCCTGACAATCCATTACTGTACATAGTTCCTCGTGCTGATTTCTCATACGCTAACGGCTCGTCTCAAAGCAGTCAAAGTGATGCATAAGTACACATATCACTCCAGAACAATTTTTTTACCTCATAAAACTAAGCAATAGTCCATATTGAAAAAAATGTCAGTGAAAGAGATTATCTTTCGAGAAAGCCAGACACAACATATAAAGCTTTCCTCGACTTTTTGTTTGCTTAGTTAGAGATCCTGGATACACTAAGTTTAGACGCAGCACCTCTGTTGGTATACAGAGAGGAGAGATGGATCGAACTGTGTTATTCACATTGGTCAGGCTAAACTTCACCTGTCTGGCAAATTCTAAAATGTCAAGGCATGTCTACATTTCAATTTTCTCCTGTCCAAATTATCTGGAGTTCCGTTTATCACAAGTGATTACTCCATCTGCTCTCAATCCCCTATATACGGCAACAATGAGTCGGACCTCTTCCGGCACCAGTTCTTACAAGGCTTCATCAATGTGACTTTTGTGCACATGAATGCAACACTTCAGCAAACAACAATTAACAATCATGAAAAATGGCATAGTTTCACTATATGATAGTGTACTGAATGAATTGAACATAGTCCCTTTGTCATGAATGACACATAGCAACTGCTAGTCTACACTTCCTTCTCCAGTTAGAAGGGAATTGGAGATTTTCTGCATAATTGTTCCATAAAGCCATCACTCTGTCAGTGAATTGGCAGTGAAACGAAAACTTAATCAAAATCTTATACTGATCACCTTTTTGGCATAGTATCAAATATTCATGTACATCTAGAAATAGTGTTGGTGATTTGATGACTTCTTATTTTACGTCATATGCCTTCATCCTTCTTCTTCTTCTTCTCCATCTTCTTCTTTTAAACTAACGCTACTGCCTCTACACATATATCCCTTCATACTTCTATAGTCTCATTTAACTTCTTTGAAATTCATATCCAAAATTTTAACTTTTTAAAACCTATTTCCAAAAGGTATCGTGTATCTATGGAAACTACCTTTCTACTCGGAGCGAAATCAAATTTGGGTCACAAAAACATATTAGAGAACGCCTATCTGGCTGCACTTACACATAGGACACTGACACAAAAACAGGTGAATTTCATTCATAATCCACCCCCCCCCCCCAACAAAAAAAAGGGGGAATTATGCAACCCATCCAACCGAGCTCTATCATATGTAAGGCCAAATGAAACAGAATAGCGATTAACAATGTGGAGATCATACATAACAGCATCATCCCAAGCTTCCACATTGAAACACGCACATGACCACTTTACCCAATTTACATAATCGAAATTCTCTCAAACCGAAGAAACAGACAAAACCTAACTTGAATCCCTAATTTTAATCTTCCGGGCATCAATATTGCGGCAATGGGCACCTCAAGTTTAGGACAATCGACAAAATTTTCAATGCCATGAGAAAAATCTAGGGCAATGTACATCGCAATTACGAATGTGAACAATCAATTTCCAGAATAACAACATTTCAATACCAAAAATCAGCAAATCGTCAACAAAAGGCGTGAAATTGAAACATTCAATGGCTTACATTTGGGCTTTTTCGAACTCTTTTTGGAGGAAGATTCGGAGCCCCCTTCTTTGCGAGCTCCCCCAGAAGAATTCATCTCTACCCGATCTCTCTACCGACCAGCGAAGGGAGAGAGAAAAAATGGAATATCAAATCAAAACAATCATTCAAATTCAAATTCAATCAAGAAAAAGGCAAAGGAGAAAAATTCAATTTTTTTTCCCCTGAGAGGAGACAAACTTTGCAAAAAGGAAAATTTGATTGGTTTTGGGAGGAAGAAGAAAACCAGTTGGGTCGCAGGGCGCCATAAATAGCAACAGAAATGGCGGTTAAAAGCCTCCACTGCCCGCTTGCCGGAACTAACGGTCGTTTTTCTCCTTCCCTTTCTTCCCCCTTTTTTTTTTCCTTTTTTTTAATATTATAAGGATAAGAATTTGTGTGGAAATTATTAGGCGAGACTGTGTCAGATTAAATTGTTGTGGAATATAATTTGGTGTGACATGCAAGCAGATGTCATTTAATATGTTGGTGGATTGATGTGATATGATCATGGTGTACAGAGTTGGTATCAAACAATCTTATTTAAAATTTAAAATACAATAAAAACAAAATCACATATAAATGGAGAATAAAACCTATTACTTTATATAGATACGTAACTATATAGAGCATGCTTATGTGAACTTAAGCTAGATTTCAGACATACCATATTGTTTTGATTTTATAAAAGATAGAACAGTTACTGTAATATAAATTGTGCAAATTATAGAATAAGATAGTCTTATGACATAAGCCTCACATCAATGCTCCCCCATGATGTTTCGTTCCTTCCCCTTAATCTAACCATAATGTCATTTATATTTTGAAATAATCACATCTATCTCCTTCCACCTTTTTGGAAATCATTTTTTACACCATGACCTATTGAAATTTATTTATATCCTACCTGATATATGATATCAATTATTAAAATATACAAAAGCCAGTGAAGGGTTTAGTAGATGCTGGAAAAGACAATATTAGTCTTATTAAATGCGAAAAAACAGAAATGCAAAGGTTGTTGGCGGGTTGTAATGATCAGAGCATGTGTTCTACACTTGTTCTCTCTGTACTCTTCACTTCTTCCCATTCATGAGTTCTCGATTAGTGTTTGGCATGGTGGTATGAAAATTATGGCCTGATTTTGCTGAAGAAGAATCACCATTTTAGTTAGAAAATTGGGCATTTGATTTTGAACGGTGATTGTGTTGAAGAAGAATCGCCATTTGAGTTATAAAACTCAACATTTTAGCATCTGTAGTGGAAGTGCATGTTGGTTTAACATCAAAATTTGGAAGTGTTTGTGGTGAAACAGAAGTGCGTGAGGTAAGAAACTAGACATTCTCATTTGATTTGAAAATTTTTTATGGTTTAGGTGGTTTTCATGTTACTAAATACTCTGTTTCTTGTTTGTTTAATGGTTGATGATGTTTTGGAGATTAGATGGAATCTAAGTTCAAGGTTGTGTTTTGGTTTAAGTGATGGATGGCTGATATGGGTATTAGGAATTTTGATGAGTACCAGCTAATAGATTTGGCAAGGGATGCTAGGAAATTTCTTGCCAAGCCTAATGTGAGGGGGACTCCTAGGTACTTCGGCATTTATTGTTCTCCCCCACATGCTCGAACACAGAGATGGGCTATTAATACTGACAAGGATCTGCTGAAAATGAGTGAGAGATGGTTTGGGAAAAGGGCTTACATTGAATTCTTGATTGTAGATAGGGAAAATGCTACTAAAATAAATGAAATTGTGGAACAGCTTGATGGAGAGAATGTTGAGGTTGGTGAACCTGCCATTGAAGTAATGGATAGCATTGAGGAAGCTTTAGTTGCTGCAAAGGAATTGGAAGGGTATGATGAAGCTGACAGTGTGGGACATGATAGAAAAATTGGAGATGAGGAAGTTGAAAAGACAGGGAGGCAGAACATCTTAAGGGATGAAACTATTGCAGGGCAGGGAATGCAGGCAGTGGATGTTGAAGACTCAGTGTGGGATAATATTGTTGCTTCAATTGATGAGACATTGATGAGGATGAATTTTGGAGAGAAGCTAAGTCCTACTCATATATCCTCTATCGAGAAACAAGATGACATGCTTCAGGTGGTGCTGCAAAGTCCAAATGCAACACATGAAAGTATATACATGTTCGTAGACACCAAAACAAACAAAATCTTATCAGCTCATTCCCCAAATAAGGCAAGCATGAGTAAAGGTAAGGGAGTTTATGAACCACCAGTGACAAGAAGCTCACCCAGAACAAAAGGGAAGGAGAATTGGACATCTGAACATGCCACTACAAGATCATCACCGAGGATAAAAGGGAAGGAGATGGTTATCTATGAACCTATTTGTACAAGATCATCACCTAGGGCAAAAGGAAAGGGGATTGTTATCTCTGAACCTATCTATACAAGGTCCTCACCTAGGGCAAAAGAAAAGGAGATCGTTATGTCTGAACCTATCTATACAAGGTCCTCACCTAGGACAAAAGGAAAGGGGATTATTATCTCTGAACCTACTAGTGAGAGTGATTGGGATGACTCTTCTAATGAAATTGTTGTTGCTGAAAGTGAACATGATTCTTCTGATAGTAGTGAGGTCTCTTTAGTAGATGAAGATGACATATTTGACCATGACAGTGAGGATGAGCCTGATGCACTGGACAGAATGTATGAGGGTGGGAGATGGTGGGAACCAGAATTACATGGTTCAATTGAGATTATGCAGTGGGATTTGTTTGAGGACAAATCAAAATTTCTTGAGGTTATAAGAGATTATCAAATTCACAAAGAATGGTATTTCAAGCAAATAAAGAATGAAGGTTCAAAGTACACTGCTTTTTGTAGCAGTGAGCACTACAGTTGGAGGATCCATGCTTCACTACTTCATAATGGTGTCACATTCCACGTAAAGGTTATTAGAGGTAGCCATAACTATTCAAGGCTCCAAAATAACCTAGCTGCATCTGCTCCATGGGTGGCAAGGCAGGTGGTTCAAGATGTGAAAGCTAACCTTAGCATGAATATAAAGGCCATGGCAAACACTTTGATGGGCAGATATGGGTTGGTAAGACCTAAGCACATATTGAGGATTACAAGAACAAGATAATTGACATGCTTCAAGGAAAACAAGAAGAGGGCTATCAATACTTAGCCAGGTACACTGTCACGGTGAAGGAAACAAACCCTGGCAGTTTGTGTTACATCAAATGGCAAGACCTAGCAGAAGAAGGTGGGCATCCTGTTTTCTTTAGGATGTTTATATGTTTTGAGGATTGTAAAAGAGGCTTTGTAGCTGGTTGCAGGAAATTAATTGATGTTGATGGGTGCCATTTGAAGGGCCCATACAAAGGAATTTTGCTGATAGCACTTGGGTTTGATGGGAATAATCATTCATTTCCCATTGCATATGCTATTGTAGACCAAGAGTCCAAGAACAACTGGTGTTACTTCTTAAATAGTTTGAGAGGAGTGATAGGGGATGACTTGGATGATGAGTACACCTTCATTGCAGATAAGTGCAAGGTAAGCTCTTCAAATACAGCTTTTTTTCCTCTGTTTGGTTTGAAAATTATGAGGTAAATCACTTATCATTTTGTGGAAATTGACAGGGAGTTATAGTTGCAATTCAGACAATTTTTTTAGCTTCAAAAAGAAGGATCTGCACAGTTCATTGCATGAGAAATTTTAAGAAGAAGTTCCCAGGGCCTAAACTGAAAACACTGGCTACAAGGGCAGCAAATGCATATAACCATTTTCTCCACAAGAAGGCCTTGGATGCTTTGGAGAAAGAGAATCCTGCAGCTGTGACATGGTTGCTTGAAGAGCCCAAAAGGCATTGGTGTAGGTATTTATTTGACACCACTACAAAAGCCCCTAATAATTGCACAAGCTTTGTTAAAAGCTTTAACAATGTGATCAATTGGTATAGAGATAGGCTTGTGTTTGTCCTGTGTGAATATATAAGGGAGAAGTGGACTCAATGGATTGTTCAGAGGAGAGAAATCGCTGAAACTTGGAAAGACAAAGTGGTTCCAAGTGTGAAGGTTGAGTTGGAGAAATTAGAGAAAGATAGTTGGGGGTTGATAGTAGGGTTTTGTGGAGATTCATCATTTGAAGTTACAGAGGGGAGAACCAAGTTTATTGTAAACCTTGAACAAAAAACCTGTGACTGTAAGCATTGGTAGATATCATGGATTCCTTGTAAGCATAGCATCAGATGAATCTTGCACATGAATCAGAAGACAGAGGACTGGGTACATGAGTGCTACAATGTTGAAAAGTTTAGGTAAGCATACAGCGTTAACATACATCTAATTCAAGATCCAATTTTTTGGCCAGCCATGGATGATGTACCTCTCTTAGCACCTCCACCTGTACAGAAGAAGAGAGGCAGACCTCCCAAAGACAGAAGAAGAGGCTTAGAAGAATGTAGAAAGAAAAGAAAAAGATGCAACATAATGAGATGTAGAACCTGTAAAGAGATTGGACACAACTCAGCTACTTGTCCATTAAATCCAAACAAAAAGTCCATGGGAAAAAGGAAGGAAAAATCAACAGACAAATATGGGAAGAAGAAACCTTTGGGAAGGCCAACAAAAACATCTTTAGCACTCACCATCAGCACTCTCTTTCACTTACAGCAGCTACAACCAGAGTCTTCGAACACAAACAAGGTTGCATCTTCAGAACAACTACTAACAACAAGAACCCAGCCAATAAGATCTTGCAAGCCAACAACTCCTACAAAGCATATAGCTTCAAAGATAATGGAAGGGAAGCAGAGCAGGTTGAAGAAGCAAAGGCTAAGCAAGTGAAGACATTGGTGTTTTGACATTGATTTTTTTGGACATTGGTGGTTGTAAAACATTTATTGCATTTGCTTTATTTACCTTCTTTTTGGTGGCCCTGCATTTTTAGGATGATGATTTTAGGTTATAACCAGGGTTAAGGTTGCTCATTTTTTGGGGATGTAAACTTACAGTTATAGTTTTACCTGTTCTAAAACAGTTGGAAATGCAATACAAGATGCAAGTTGTGCAAAAGCTCCTTGTTTATTACTGCTTTCCAATATAAGGATACATTCATCACATACATTACTCTAGTTGCTGCAGACACTAACCATTCCCAACCAAAAATTGACAGCCCTAATTCCCCTACCCCTACTTAGTACATGATATCTTCACTGCCATTACAATTACAACTAACAGGAACAGACCACACATAACCATTACAATCCTAGATGTGTCCATGTTTCTAGCTAATATCCCTTTCATCTCCATTCTCATCTCCGTGATATCTTTTGCTATGCAAGTGATCTGGTCCCTCAGTTCAATTATTAGTTCATCGCAATGGCAACCACCACCAACTACCAACTGTCTTCCTTTGCTTCCAGGGGTGCTTTGAGATAACTGCGTCCCTCCTTTGATTTCATCTTCCTCAACGCAGAACAAAAATCCACCACATTTGATACAAGCAAAGTAGGACCTGAGAAAGTTTTTCTGAGATCTGCTAACATTGTATTCAATCTCACACATCGACCTACATCTGGGACATATGTATTTCTTATCTCCAGCATCATATCCTTGGTTGGAACCATCCATGTTTCTCATTATCTGCAGCTGCAACCAAAAAATCCATTTCGACAAAAATTCCATGAACAAACCCTAAATTTCAAAGCAAAGCAACCCAACCCAAATTCTAGCCTTCAATTTCGGGGCACAAATGGGTTTTCCTAAATAATTTCACACCAAACTATTTAAATATCAAAGAAACAAGAAATTTCTTGCCTTACCTATCAATGGAGCTTCGGCAATAGCTATGGTGTAATGGCAGAGTACCTCTTTTCAATGGAGCTTCCTAATCACGAACAAGAGGAGAGAGAAATAAGCTTCTTTGACCTTCTTATTTATAAAGTACATCTCATTTCTTCAAATATAAAGGACTTTTCTAAAAAAGCAGGTAGCTTTTTCTTTGCCATGTCATACCTCTCACTGGAATTGGCACATTAATTGATATATTACCAAAGGTAATATACCTCTTAAATAATTCCATTCTCCGGTCAGGTAAGAGATAAATAAATTTAAGTAGGTCATGGTGTAAAAAATAATTTCCAAAAAGGTGGAGGGAGGTAGATGTGATTATTTCTTTATATTTTTGTACAAAATATCGGATATGTGTTTACGATAAAGTTTCATTTAGAAAAGCATGAATAGACAGTGCCCTCCCCCTCTCCCCGCCCCTCTAGCTGAGAATATAAATATATTGCAGTGGAAAAGTCTCTAATAAAAATTACCCAGGCTGAAAAGGCATGCTGCTAAGAGACCTATGATGACTTTTAGTTTCCTTTTTGGCCCAATAATTCTTTAAGAATCACTTCTAATTTCAATTTTAAAGGTAATCTTAGACAAATTGAACCCCATCCAATATAGGTCTACTCTGAAATTCGTCGACGTGGCTCCCATATGATGAAACTAAGAACATTAATTGACACCGCTAAGAGTGTCATTTCAAACATTAACTTCTAGAATATGCACATTTAAATTATATTCTTTTCAACTTATGATAAGTGCTCATCATAGCATTTAGCACATTTCAACAAAATTCAGCATGATTCAGCACAATTCACTAATATTAAGTACTTATTGGCAATATCTAGTTATATTTTCTTCAATAATTCAGCATGTTTCAACATGATTTAGCATGTTTAAGCATGTTTTAACATAATTCAATATATTTCAATAATAAACACCAATAAGTACTTCTCAAAGTCGAAAGGAACATAGCCTTAAGTAGCGCGTGCTTTAGTTTAGCCAAATCTCCTAATGTAATTGTGAATGTAATTGTCAAACCAAACGTCTAAATAAATGTGGCCTTTAAACAAGAAGAAGAAGCTCAGGTACAATAATTCAGTATCCTACAACGCCACACCACCCAAAACAACTAGAAATTTCGACAACCAAAATCCCAACAAGGATACAAAGAATGGACATTTTTTGTAGCCATCTTTTCATTTTGATACTGCAACTAGACAAGGGTTCAAGAATGACCACAACTCTGTCATCCTCCCTGAAAAACTTATCAACCTTGCCACGTCCTTCACATCACCATCCTCTCCACATCACTTCGCTACAAAATGGAAGTGGACAAAATTGTTGTCTAATCCAACACAGAATCAACTAGATGCTTCCCAAAGGTACTGATAGGCCCTGAGTTTTCCTGTACCCAAATTCTAAAAGAATTATCACTGCATTATGAATATATGTATTTTTCCAGTATATGCACATTTTTCATGATTTACAATGTAGTACTTCATATTTTCTATGTCCTGAGATGTATCATCTATGCCTTTGCAAGCCGCGAAGGTGTTCTTGATGGACCGACCATGGACTTTGTGTAAGCGATGGGCAGTGTGAGCAGCTTCTTGGGTAGGCTGACATAGGCCCTCTTTGTGAAGTTGTTGTAGTCATTCGCTTCAATCTCATCCAGTATCTGGCGATAGAGAAGCATCGATGCCCACACCTGCATTATCAGATTGATCAATTTTGGTCCTTGAGTTCTTTCCAGTATGATCAATATAAATGATCTTGCCACAGAAGAAATCAAATAGTCTTTCACCAATTATATGGGCAACTAATGCCCATGAAATTAACATGTACTGTACTTCCCGTGCTAAGACTGAAATAAGACAGCCAATTTGACCCCAATCTAGATTGACCAGATTCAGATAGAACTACAACCCAAAGTTTGCCTGATGAGTTTTGATTTGTTTTCTTAACAAGTTTATTGGATAGTTCGATAGAAAACGCAGAAGTCCCATCAGCCATTTGTGATCTGATAAAAGAATTAACCTAGTAAGCGCTACTTAGAATCTGAGAGGGTTCTGATCAGAATGCTTACAGGCAATCTGCTATCAGCACTGAGTTCAGTGACTCCTTTCTCTGCTTGATCGAAGAACTCCCGAGCTCTTTTGATCTGTTTCTTCATAAAACTCCTCCATTTGTCAGTAACCTTTCCAGCAAATATGTCTTCCTCTGAAAGACCTGCCTGTGCTAATTCATCTTGAGGTAAATAAATCCGGCCTCTCCTTGCACTGAATCAGAACAATCACAAGTTGCCAAGTTACATACAAGTTTATTACACATTGTCAACAGGAGATATCTGACTGTACATCAACTTGAATTTGCTCTTCACTTCAACGAGACAATTACTAGATCAGTACTCAGAAGTACTACTGTGCGAAAAGTAATGGAAAAAAAATAAGCAGCGGCTGCAGCGCATAACATGTAACTCTATTCTCACTTCAAAAGAATGCAAATTCATTATATGACCCTCTCATATTATTACCTCCTGTAAAACAACCCAAAACAGAACTCCTTCCTCAGTAAGGGCGTGCGGGAGTCAAACACATATCGGATTACTCTCATAATTGCTTCGTAAAGCAATTGTTTCTTTTGGAACTTATGTTTGACAGATGTTGACTACTTACTACTCCACAACAAAAGAAATATGTAGGAAGCCATATTTGAAATTGATTTTAGACAAATAGCATAGGTTTTTCCCTTTTTTTGGCGAGAAAAATAATTCACTGTAATTTGCTTGTTCTAACAGAAAACAGCAGATAGTATAAGAGGAATCAAAAGATCATTAATTGCAATCAAGTTTGATCACAACCATGTTCCTCAAGACTCAAGAAGATCAGGAGTAGCTGCTAGCACTTACTCTTCTCCAACATCTCTCAAAATGTTGGTGAGCTGATTTGCAATTCCTAATGCTAAGGCAGCATTGTAGACGCTTACAGTTGTTGCTTTTGATTCAGGTGCAATACCCATGACAGGAACACTCATTAATCCAACTGTTCCGGCGACATAGTAACAATACAGGTATAACTCATCGAAGTTCTTGTATCTCGATTTCCTGAGATCTGTTCTCATACCTTCAATCATATCTTTGAAAGGCTGCAAACCAACGTGTTTTACACCATTAGAATAGCTGAATTTCAAATATGAGCATAATATGGTGATACATGAGCCAGAATTAAGTCCTGAGTTAAAAAGGACTTGGCAATTAGCTCTTTGTAAATGACAGAGAGGTAGCCAAAATGGAGATGCCTAGGAGATGGACAACAATGTTACTCAGATTTGAGTACAAGTCTGTGACATGGATAGCAGACAAATTGTAGGCTTCCTCACTTTCTTGAGAATTTTACATATAATTCGTCTAAAAATGAAGCAGCAAGTGTCTATGCCTATTTTCATGTCAGACTGCCATGTAACTGACAAGATACTTGAGAGAGAAATGAATAGTTTGAGTGATGCACATGGCAATGACAAGTACAACATTTATGAGAGAATTTCTCATTATTGCTCTGCATGACAGAATAACCTCGACGATCTTCCTCCAAACAGAAATGACACTCTTGCTCACAGTAAGCCAGCAATTTGCTCATGCGTTTGAAATTGATAACGCACCTGAATATCAATAGGAAACTTAGACACAGTATCAGCTAAAGCAGCATCCAGCATATCAAAGGGACGACCACTGAAAAGGCCCTCCAACCTTGCCTCCCACCTATCCAAAGCGGTAGGTGTTATATGCGAAGCATTAGGGCCATCAACAAGCTCATCAGTCCTTCTACACCATACTGCATACCGAGGTCATGTCAAACTATAATCAGATATAAGAAAACAAGAAGTCCCAATCCAAGGAATGGTTTCAAAAGAGACAGGATGCCGTTCATTTTAACAAGTACAATCATAACTTAAGAACATGGAAGAAGAGAAGATTGTGAAGCAGAAATAAAATGACAGACCAAAAACCATGCTTCCTTTTTCCTCTTGGAAACACCCTAAAAAGTAACAGCCAACTGAAAGGCTTTCTCATATTTCCAGAGCCAATCAGTTGAACTGAAAACTTGGCTATAATTTTAAAAGTTTTGTCAAATTGAAATATCCCAATTGCAAATATGTTTACACATTCACAATGACTTAAGCAGTGCCCATTATAATAAACTGAATGATTCAGTGGGCTTCAAACTTCCCAAATACTGGTGCCAATGTCCAAATCAAGCAAGAGAGATAGACCTCTCTTTTTCCGCACTGAAGAGATACGCTCCAATCCTAGTTATCAAGCAACCTCATCAATCCCGCAACGAAATGTTTTGGAACTCGATCATCAAAAGCCTAAACTCTAAGTATACCAACTATATTGACAACCTTGTCTGACTATTCCAAGAAGTGTTCCAATACTTATGGCATCATTACCAGATTAGCAGGCATAAAAAGAACAAAACCAGTTCACACACAACGAAGGAGATATTATGGGAATATTACAAAGACCACCAAAAACCAATTGCCTACCATAAATTGCCCAGATAGCCTTTCGCTTCTTAGGGGTCATCAGCTGAGTTCCTGAGATACACACAAAAACATTATCAAAGGTCGGACTCCAATTCCAAAATACCACTTCCATATATGAAATATTTTCTCTCTAACTCTCCTTTTCCATTTAATAACTTGTTCACTTTACATTATCACAACAACAACTACCACTGCCAGTGCAAGTCCGGCTTTTGCATGGTCCGGAGAGATCCAAATATAGGCAATCTTACCTCTATAAGCACTTGTGCAAGCACCAATCATAGGTTGTCTACAACTAAATCTCCCCATACCACGCAAAAACGGGACCCGCATTGAGAGGTGTTGTTACCCAAAATCAAACAAACTCAAGTGTCAAGGAAGAAGAAGGAAAACCCACCCAAGTAAAATGTCTTGGCATACTCAGCACAGACCTTGCCACAGCGATCATACGCCTCATTAAGCAAACTCAATGTCCCTGGAAAAGCAATATCTGGCTTCACATCGAGATCAGACCTTTCCCTATTCACCAAGGCAGCCTGCTTTAGGATCACATTATAAACCATCTGTTCTGCTGACACAACAGCGAGTTCACCGGCAGGGTTGGCCACCATGCTCGAGACCACAGGGGATCCAGCCCTCTTGTTTTGTCTCCCATTTAGTGACCAAGAATTCCACTTGAGTTGTTGTTTTTTCCACACCCTCCTGGGCATTGATTCTGCCACACTAAACCCACTAAACACCTCTGCGTTTGGGGAGACAACCCATAATAAAGCAACAGACATGGTTGTTTCCTGTTCTTCCTAGAAAAGAAGGATATTCTTCACCCTTTTCAAGACCACCCAATGCACTGTTTTAGGAAATGAATCAGAAATCAAATCAATTCACTGCAAATCCAATATGAAAAGGATCAAAATACACCTGGTAACAGAAAGAATCAAAAAAGCGGGAAGGGAGAAAAAAACAGCAAATAAAATCAACCCAAGACTCGCAAATTAAATACTATATCATCCAGTATGAATCAAAAAGAGTGAATTTTTCAGTTGAATAATCCGATAGCCTATCCTGTTATGGCAAATGGGGTCAAATTATTTGCCAATTATTTAATATTAGACTAGCTTTTTAATTCAAGATTATTAAGACAAGCTTGACCACTTTGGATTTGTTTACCCCACTTCCATTTTCTAATCAGAAAATACACACAAAAATCCACACACCCAGAAACACGAAAATATGATAGAGAAATACAGCTGAAAAGATATCAATATACAACTGCATAAGCCTTAATATTGAAATGGAAGAAACACACAGAAAAGGAGCTTAACCTACCTTCCTAGCTTGTGCCAACCCACCCACAACGAGCTACAATGGGGTGGTTAAACAAAATGGGCAAAATTTACCACTAAGCATCACAATCACCTGGCCTTTTTTCGCAATTCCAAATTCTACTCTTTTTTTTCTGGGTTTCACTTCTTTTTTTCTTTTCTTTGCTCTTGAATCTGACCCACCAAGAAAAGACCCTTTTTTGTCTGGGCAATTTGCTGTTCTTCCTTCAGACCTTCACCAGTTTGTTTTATAGCAACTTCACTTCTTCTTTTGTTTCATTTTTTAAATAGGCTTCGGGTTTCTGCTTGGTTCTGGATTCGTCTCAGTTTGCTGCACCACTCTTGTTTCTCCACCACCAGCTGATATTCAGTTGCAGTTAACCCTCTGTTTTATCCGGGAGCCAAAGATATGGTCTTTTTTTAATCTTTCTTTTTGTGAAGAGTGCATGTATCTAGTCAACATGTCACTGTTAACACCACACAGAAATTGATGAATTTGTCAGCTAATTGGTTGGTGAAATATGGGATTACTGTTTTAGCATAGTGTTGAGTTTAAGCATTTAAAGTGTTATTTAAAAAAAGTATTAATTAGAAAATTTTTTAGACGGTGTAAAAACAGAATTCACACTAAGAAGAGTGTAGTATAGGCTGTAACAGTTAGAAAGTTTATTTTTTAAAAATAAATTTCTTGATGCTATATGTAGAGTTATATTCTGAAATATAAAAGATAAGCTAATAATTATGAATGGTTTAAAATATTTTTAAAAGCAATTAAAAACTAATAATTTTTGAAAAATAGTCTTTTTAAAAATATTGTGAGATAAGCAGATATGAATTTTTTTAACAATATTAGCTCATTTCTATCGCTTCTAATCAATTTTTTTCCCTAAAGATTGCATCTCGGTAAAATGATTTCTGAAACTTTTTATGAGTCTCTTAGAATCGGCCTTTTTGCTAATACTAATGCTTGCATGGATAGGTTGCATACATTTAGATCTTATCAGCTTGTGAAACAGGAAGCCACATTTAGAGTTATTGTAAGTAAAAATGGAGAGATTTAGGTTAAATGTTACAAATATTATTTTAATTTTGTATCATAAACTCATTTAAAATATCAAAATAGCTTTTGGATTAAAAAAACTCTTTCAAAAAGTTAATTTATGAAACACCTAAATTAATTTTTTGACTACATCTAAGCAAAGAACCTAATTTGAATTTAAAAAGTCTTTATTTAACCAAAAAACTCTTAAAATTTTTTAGCAAACACCCTCTTAATTAGGCTACTTAATTATAAAAATAGAAAAAACAAAATTCATTCATTCAATACATTAATATCAGAGAATTATTTTCAAAGCCCATCTACAATCTTTTGTTTTTGTTTTTTTTTTTTTTTCTTTTTCCCGTCTGCTTTGCAACTAAAACAAAGGTGCATTGATTAATAAAATAAACTGGGGAGCCGCATGCGTAGAATAATAAATTAGAAATCCTTTATTGGGACTTTAATAAGTCAAATATTTTCTTTAAAAAAAGGGGTCAGATCTTTTGAGTAGATACACAGTAAAATTTTGATTGAAGGCACGGAAAAAAAAAAGGGGAAAAGATCAATTTTTTATTTTTTAAATTTTTTTTTTGGGGTTGATTCTTTTGCACAAAGTCTGACGCCTCTCGTCATCCTATTGGGATGAAATCCGCAAGTCGGCAGGCTGCTCTGTGGTCAAGGCCCCACAAAGATCCATAACCACCACTTACAAAATAAACATAAAAACGTAATACTATAATTTAAAAACAAAAGGCAAAATTGCACCCAAAAAAAAAAAAAAAATACTACTCATCATCATGTTGCGACTAATACTTTGTCTCTTAAATTTGAATGTTAAATAATGCATTATATAAGATTTGTCCGCTTTTTAGATATAAAGTTTACATTGTAATACAATATTAGAAGCTTTTTTTTTTGTTTTTACATGAAAGAAATTCTTGAAGCTAGTTTCCAGTTAGGTAGTTCTTTATTTATAAATACTTGATTTTGAGGTGAAGCTTCATTTGTTTTTAATATAGGTCGTTTGGTCAAGTTAAGGCTCAATGACTAGGAAATCTAATGATTTAGTCCTTTTTTTTTCTTTGCTTCTTCCTATGTTTTTTGGTTAAAAAAATATTTTTAAAAAAAAATGAAAGAATGTGTTTGGCAAATATTTTCTTTTGGCGGAAAGAAATTCAGACCAAAATTAATTGTTTGATTTAATTAAAAAGTTAATATGGATGTTCTGTAAAATAACTTTTTGAAAGAGCATTTTAGATCTAAAACTAGTTCTATGAGCTTTTTCGAAAAATTTTTTAAAAAATTAACTTTTTTTCTCACAGTTTTACAAAAATATTTTATTTTACTAAATAACTAAGTGAAATAACTAATATAAACAACTTATTTAAATAGTTAATTATTAATAACTAATAGCTAATAATATTTGCTAAATAGGGCCAATTTTTTTTTGGGGGGGGGGGGTGTGGGATGCCTTTTGGTTGGGTGGTGCGGGGTGATAAGATTATGATAAGCGAAATGGAAAAAAGTACTGGAAGTAGTAAAGTGGGAATCAGAGAAAATGAAATGAGAGGAGGACACGTGGAGGAGTACAGCCAATGGGGACACGATAAGCTTATCATCATCAAACCATGACCAAAAAGGCCACAAACCATGGTGGACGATTAGGGCCCCCCCATGCCCCATCTATCATTCATTCAAAATTTGGACCGGCCAAATATATATATATATATATATATATATATATATATATATATCACGTCATATTGTTAGATTCTCATATCATGAGCTCATGGCATCCACGTGGACACTACTAGCTAGACATTATCAACATTTATCTTATGTATTATTGATCTGAGTTTATAAGTTGAATGACATTATATATTTTGACGGAGGAGTCTTCGTGTTGTGAATTAAGGGAACATAAAATTAACATAATTTATATTTGCATTGATAAAAATGAGTTAAAAATATATTCACTTATTTTAAGTAATTTATTTAATTTTTGTCATTAAAATTTTCTATTTTTATGATCATGTTTTTTATTTTATTATATCACCTCATATTTATGTAAATTAGGATCGGTTCAATTAGTGTATTAAAAATAATTCAATAAACAAACAATAAATTTTAAAAAGTTAAACTAAGTTATCATATATATAATATAAAATTGAATGGGTTAAATGAGTTAATAGTATTTCGACAAGTGGTGAATTTCTATTAGCCATCATACATTTATGTAAATACTATGTGATTATGTTTTATTATTTGATTAATTTAACCATCATCAATTTTATTACCAATATTTAAGTATCAATATTAAATAATTATTTTTTATCCAATTGTTCTACTGGTTAGAATTTATAAATTGATTAGTTTGATATTTCAGTTGTCATTATTCATTATCCAAGCTTGAAGAGACCTCCCCTCGATCAAATGAAATTAAACATAAACCAAAAATAAATAAAAAATATGTATATTGTGCTAAAATGAAGTATAAAAAGGTAGGAGAACAAAATTTATATTTGATGTTTCTCATAAAATAACAAAAAAGGAAAAAAAAAAGGTAAAAAGTTAGTATCAAACGGTATACACATATAATAATTGTGTGTTTAACTTTAAAATATGTAAATACATTTATCATATATGATTTGATGTTTTTATATATCTTTTATTTATCTTTTTTGAGTAAAAGGATCTTAAATAATGATGTTTATTTTACAAACATAATAGAATAATTAGACACTTATATTCATGAGATTTACTTTATAAATATGTCCACAAGGACCCCTAACTAAATTATAGCATATAGAAATTAAGATCGAAACTTGTCTTATCTTCAAAATTATCCCATATCTTTTTAAGAACTAACTATAAATTGGTAGACTATTACACATATTAAATTATATGCAATCATTCGATTTCATTTTTCTTATTATATGATAAATATATTTACATGCTTCAAAGACATTTATACAATTATCATATATGTATGCTGTTTGACACTAACATCTTCACCCTTTCTTTTCCCTCTTTTTTTAATTTTTTTAAAAAAATCATGAAACATAAGAATTGTTTTTTTATCGTGCTAAAATAGTATCCAACTAAAAATATAATTATCAATCTAAGCAATATGTCAAAAATAAAATAATTTATATAGATATTTTTTAATATCAATTAATTAAATATATTAATATTTTTAATTTAAATAAATAATAAAATCACAAACTCTTTAAAAAATAATAATATAACTATAAAATTTCTACACAGATTCATACGGAATTTACACGAGTTATATATAGTAATTTGTAGGAAGGTAGCGGATCACCGTTGGAATGTCGGGCGTCGTTTTCCAATTCCTAGATTGGTCAGCGTCCATGTGGACCCCACACCCTAACAAAAGTAGCAACTTGAGGGGCCCCGCTGCTATGTGAAGGTGTCGATGGCGCCGCGTGTTCCTTGACATGTTGGATCCGCGCCTGATTATTGTAATTGCTAATTAGTGATTACTATACTATTTTTTGATAGAATATTATATTAATATTTTATTTATGAAGTCTAACCTATGTTGTAAGTGGTGTGTGGGGTTTGACAAATTGCTCTTATCAATGAATTTTTCTCTTTAGTTTGCAAAAAAAAAATAAAATTATAATGGTATTATTTTTTTGCTATTTAGAGCTTAAAAGTTGGCACATAAGCTTCTCTTCTTTTGATGTGACGAGAAATATTCGCATGCAATTTCACACTATCCAAACATGTATAGATTTCAGAAAAGAAAAAAGCATATATTTTTTCAAAAATGGTAATCAATTTTTCGGAGTATAATAAGATTAATTCACTAATAATTTTTTTATAAGCAGTAAAATCTAAATCCTCTACTAATATAACGGAAAGTTAACATACTACCACAATAACAAGAGTATCATTTTATGCCAGCTGAGTCAAAATTGACAGTCAACTTTTGCGCTTGGTACTTGTTCATGATATGTAAGACTCGCACCAAAACTTTTATACATAGAGATGTCCACTAACATAGCTAATATAATTCTCAAAAATTATTATCAAATAAGTAATTTTAAATTCCACCAACGATGACCCTCATATTTTTTTATATAGTAGATAATAGTTACACTGATAAAAGAAATAGTTATTAATACTTTGACCAAGGGGGGCCAAAAATAGTTTTGGGCTTGGACAAAAGACTTTGATGCGGTCCAACAGAAAGTGCCGCAAATTGAGCTGAGCATATGGCATATGACATATTGACATGACATGGGTGTACTGTGCCCACAAATTAATTGCGAAATGTTGAATGGTCGGACACTCGACACGTCCCCCCCCTCCCCCCTTCTAACTTCCCGGCGTCAAATTCATGCCATCTCATCCTCTAAGCCTTGTGTCCGTTCGTTTTCAATATTTTAAAAGGGTTATTAGCGAATCAAAATATATTAAAGCATATTAAACTAAGTAAGAATAGATAACATTAAATATAAACAAATTTGTAATATTTTATAAGGGTTGGAGCAACGTTGAGGTTATTTTCATGTGACTTAAAAATCACAGATTTGAAATTTGGAATCAATCAGACTACCTACAATTCACCCTTTAGGATGGAATCCTTCCTCGAACCCTGCATAAACACGAAATATTTGTATATCGGATTGTCCTTTTTTTTTTGGAAACATTTTATAAGGGGTTACAAACTTACAATAGATTAAAGTAAATTAAAATAGCTTAAAATAAATTAAAATAGATTTGAATTAATTGAAACAGATTAAAATAGATACAAATTTAGTATGTTAGAAATGCCTAATAGTTGGCATTCCGCTTGCTGAAGTTATTCTTGGTTCTCGTCCAGTGCTAATGCTAGTGCTCGACTAGGTATCCATTTAGCATTGTGGCCCCCCTTGTAGTGGAACATATTAACATCTTACCATGTACCACTGCAAGATGCCTTGATGCCATATTGTCATGTATCGCTATTTCAATTATAATGTCAAACTTAAGTCATATTTGGGATGCACCCATCTGCTTCTCCCAAAATGGAAAAAATATTTAGTGACAACTAGTAAGTTATAGTATGCTTCTTGTAGTTCAATGTTAGATAAACTTTGTGAGTATTCGGTTGAATGTACTACAACCAAATACAATAGTATAGATAAAAGTATTAGTACATCCAACTCATTAGTTCTAATAGAAGACCATTTTAAAATAGTGTTCAATTAAAGTTTAAAGGTCGTATAGCTTTTTGCTAACCGGATATGTCAAATTATGTTGAAAGATATATCAATTCTAATTATAATTTATCTTAGACAACAAAGCTATGTTGTTGGAAGACATAAATACTGACATTATAAATTAAATTTGTGGATGTGACATTGTTATATATGAACTGAGAGTAACTCCAGCCCAAGGAACGGATTCCATTCCTGGGTCGCTCGTTCCAGTTCATTCCTTTGCAGCCAGCCATTTGTCTAGAATGACAAGCATGAGAGACAGCGCCAATGTTCTAGACCACGTGTCAATTTTGCCTATTTTTCTTTTTTTTTGGACTCTAAAATTATTTTTCCTTTTTTTTCTGGCTTAAAAAAAGCGGTGTGTTGTAACATAAGATCATGATAAGCGTTGATCCAAATTGTATTCCATCGAATCAAGAAGTGAAGAAAGTAAGCTTCAAATGTTGGAACTTCAGGTGATGCAGAATAGTAGGCCTCCGCTTGAAGTTCTAAAAATTGGAACATGCATTTCTGATGCTCTGAGCAGTGCATAGGTCAGATAATTTCACAACAAATTTCTAAGCGGTGTATGACAAATTAGAGATTTATATTGTTAGGCTATCTCTAGGTCAGTAGGTGACTATATTAATTGATGTCTATGTTTAAAATTGGGTCTTTTGGAATCAGTCTCTTTACGGGCAGGAATGTCGGTAGGGGTAAGGCTGCCAACAACCGGATCTCCCCAGACCCCGCAAAAGCGGGACCCACACTGAGAGGAGTTGTTGTTGTTGTTGTTGTTTAAAACTAACGGCTTATATGAGTTCATTTGTTTGAGATTTACCGTCTTTAGGATGTAATAGCCATTTTTTTTTTAATGAGCTATGAACAGTTATATTGTTTTTCTTTATTATTGCAAGGACTTACATAAAAAACCTTGTAGTATAGCAAGACTACACATCTAATATAGTCGTTTTGGTGACGTGTACTATAAGATAAGCATTTGACAAAGACTTTTCTTTTTAAATTTTGCCAAATTCATCATTAAATCAAGATGCATCCTATTTGAATATTGACCGTTCAATCAACAGCTGTTGATGATACTTACCGCACAAAAAAAAAAAAGGGACGCTTTAAATCTCCACCACGGATGCGTTTCCCGTAGAATCCTTGTTGAACAAAAAAAGCATTCTGCCCTCTAGCATAACTATTAGGTTCATTTTCATATATAAAATACGTGACTTTATGCGTTGGGCAACCCATAATTGATCATCCTTTTACAGAGCACTAAGCCCACAACTTATTGGGCCATCACATGGGCCCGGATTGACGCTAAACGAAGAATTACAGCGAATTAAGCCCACTAGCATTCCTTTTCTTTCTTTCTTTCTTTTTTTTTTTTTTTAGAGGGGTGGGGGGGTTGGATGGGTTACGAACAGGGATGGTAATGCCCATCGAGGTCTAGTTGTATTCACAAAAGATCTCCAACGATACTTATTGAACACTTAAGCATAGCAATTTTTGGCTCCCGAAAGGTTCTTGGATCCAAGGTTGATAGAAAGAGACATAAGGATCAATTATCTTCTTACTATATGTCGTATGTAAAGGTGTACAATTATATGTAGCAAAAGACAAGTAACACACAAAATTCACCTAAGACACTTTCGATGTATTAATTGGAGAATCTACTATAAATTTTCATATTTATCTGATTAAGCCTTTCCCAACTCTTGGAGATGTCACACCATCATAGGAGACATTGTACAAAGTATCTTATTCTAGCAATCATCATTTCTCTCTGCGTCATCGTGCAAGAATCCCCACATCTAAACAACGTATAACTCCATAAAATGGTTGGATTTGAGACAAGGTTCTAAAGTCGCCTCCAAATAATTTAGTATTGGTTAATTGACAAACGCACATTTTAATATGAGACAATATATTCTAAGTACACATATGAGGCTTAAGGCCATGAGAAAAGAGACTAAATGGACAATTTATATTCTTTACAACACAGTTTCAACATCCTTCCATGGCTTGAGCAAGCAAAGAATAAGACAAAAAAGAAGAAGAAGGGCCCAAAGGCAAACCCACAATCTTCTTTTTGTTGATTCAACGGGGACACTTCTAACATGGGACAACTACGAAATCCAGGTATCTCTCTTCTTAAACGCATTCTTTCCAGGGTCCTCCAAATAAGGAATATTCTTGCCTAGCATAACCCTTGACCAATCAGCCAAAATTCAATGTACTTAAACCTATATATATATATATATACCCGGCAAGACATCCCAACTTCCCATGCCAACATAAGCCATTTTCATAGATAAGGAAACCACTTTCTTAAGAACAGTGTAATAGTGTACATAGGATTAGGCCGTGAAGTACGTAGAATTTAGGCTACAATGGCTACATCACCGGCATTGATGAGGTCAGACTCAATAGCAGAGAACATGCCTGAAGCAATGAGGGAGAGAAGGTACCTGATGAAGAAGTGCTTTGGTAGGTTCGTGGAACAGGGAAGACGGTTGATGAAGCTTTATCATATCATGAACGAGCTTGAGAAATGTATCGATGATCAGGCTGAAAGACATCAAGTCTTGCAAGGCATACTTGGTTACATTTTGTCAACCACTCAGGTTCAAACATTCTCCTCGTATGAAACACTTGAGACTTCTGACATACTTAGATTTCCTTGTCATTTCATTATCTTTTTGTAGATTTCCCGTCTTATACGAAACGTCTTACAGCTTATGTTTCTGTCCATCTGATACTACACAGGAGGCAGCAGTTGTTCCTCCCTATGTGGCCTTGGCTGTCAGACCAAATCCAGGCGTCTGGGAATTTGTTAAAGTCAATGCCAATGACCTAACAGTTGATGGCATCAATGCAACAGAGTACCTGAAGCTTAAAGAGTCCATATACGAAGAGAAGTGGTATTTCTTGAAGTTCGATCTTGTAGTCATTCTATCCCCAACATCCAATCTATTCTGATCAGTATATGCCATTTGAACATTGCAGGGCCAAAGACGAAAATGCCCTGGAGGTAGACTTTGGGGCACTGGACTACTCTACCCCACACCTTACCATGTCCTCTTCAGTAGGACATGGAATGAATTTCATCTCCAAGATCTTAAGCTCAAATCTGTGGGATGAAAAGGAGGCTGCAAAACCTCTGGTGGAACACCTGCTATCAATGCAGCATCAGGATGATGTAAGAGAGCATATCATGCAAAATATGTTGCATTCATGAATTTCAGGCATCTACGCTATTGCTAACTACATGTTTTGGGCCTTGCAGAAACTTATGATCAATGAGACACTGAATACACCCACAAAGCTCCAGGGCGCACTGGTAGTGGCTGATGTGTTTCTTGCATCGTTTCCCCCACATACACCATATCAGAACTTCGAGCACAGGTACAGCTATCAGTTCCTGATATATGGTGCAAGAATCAACAGGGCATGCTTTGGTAGGGAAGAAATGGTTTTTCTAGACAACAGTTTTCTCATTATTCAACATTTGGCAAATGGGATTGGGCCAAAATGGAGCTCATTTCCTTGTAAACAAAAAGATTTCCCCTGAAAATACTTTCTAAGGAAAGTGGATTTCCCTCATATGATCGATTCCCTAAAATCAAGAAGGCTGAGACGCTAACATGGACATTTTAACAGGTTGAAGGAGTGGGGTTTCGAGAAGGGATGGGGAGACACTGCAGCAAGAGTAAGAAAGACAATGAGATCACTCTCAGAGGTGCTCCAAGCACCAGACCCAGTGAACGTCAACAGCTTTTTTGGCAGGCTGCCAAAAATTTTTAACATTGTGATTTTCTCTGTTCATGGCTATTTTGGCCAAGCAAATGTCCTTGGCTTGCCTGACACTGGAGGCCAGGTAACTTGTCCGGTAACTCAAGCGATTAGGTAAAGAAGCATAAAATAAGTGAACAAGAATAAATTTTTCATGCTATTTCAGGTGGTTTATATCCTTGATCAAGTCAGAGCATTAGAAGAGGAATTGCTCAGCAGAATCAAGAACCAAGGGCTTAACATAAAGCCCCAGATTCTTGTTGTCACAAGATTAATACCAGAAGCGCAAGGGACCAAGTGCAACCAAGAACTTGAAGCAATTGAAGGAACCAGACACTCGAACATACTTCGGGTGCCATTTAGAACAGAAAATGGCATTCTTCGCCAATGGATCTCCCGTTTTGACATATATCCCTACCTTGAGAGGTTTACTCAGGCATGTACAAACAATTAACTTGGCATGTACCTCATTCACCATGATGGCTTTGATTTAGTAAATAATTTCTCTTCCACATGATGCCAGGATGCCACAACCAAAGTTCTAGAACTTCTGGAAGGAAAGCCTGACCTCATCATTGGAAACTACACTGATGGAAATTTGGTTGCATCACTCATGGCAAACAAGCTAGGTGTAACTCTGGTATGTGTATGGATGAATTGACGAATGCGGTTAGAAATTTAGAATATACAATTTCCTATATAGTGCTGAAAATTCTTGCCATAATAATAGGCCACCATAGCACATGCCTTGGAAAAGACAAAGTATGAAGATTCGGATGTCACCTGGAAAGAAAAGGATCCCAAGTATCACTTTTCTTGTCAATTCACAGCCGACATCATTGCAATGAACTCAGCAGATTTCATCATCACTAGCACCTATCAGGAAATTGCAGGAAGGTTAGAATTACAATGAATATTCTTCTCATCTGTGTAACAAAATTTGTTAAATTAAAATTGACATCACCATCTTACAAACATGAAACAAACTTAGCAGATACTTCAAAACTGCTACTTCACAAAAAACCAGCATTTCAACCTTCACTATTGTCCGCAGTTGCACAATGAATGGACAACAAAATGCTAACTAACAGAGTTGGTTGCTTGCAGCAAAGAAAGGCCTGGCCAGTATGAAAGCCATGCAGCATATACTCTTCCAGGGCTTTACAGGGTTGTCTCAGGCATCAATGTCTTTGATCCCAAGTTCAACATTGCTTCCCCAGGGGCCGACCAATCTGTCTACTTTCCATTCACAGAGACACAAAGACGATTCACCCATTTCCATCCACCCATACAAGAATTGTTGTATAGTGATGTTGATAATGATGAGCACCTGTAAGTAAACAGCGCTTCACAATATAACTGCTGTTATTTTGCCCGATCAACAAAGACTGACTCTTAGCTTTTGAACAGTGGATTCCTACAAGACAAGAAGAAACCTATCTTATTTTCAATGGCAAGGCTAGACATTGTGAAAAATATTACCGGTCTGACAGAATGGTATGGGAAGAATGAAAAACTCCAGAGCCTTGTCAATCTTGTTGTTGTGGCAGGCTTCTTTGATCCCTCAAAATCCAGAGATAGAGAAGAAATGGCTGAAATAGAAAAGATGCACATGTTAATTGAGAAGTACAATCTCAAGGGTCAGTTCAGATGGATAGCAGCCCAGACCGACAAGTACAGAAATGGGGAGCTGTATCGTTGCATTGCTGATACACAAGGAGCATTTGTGCAGCCTGCTTTATATGAAGCATTTGGTCTTACAGTCATCGAAGCAATGAACTGTGGGTTGCCTACTTTTGCTACAAACCAAGGGGGCCCTGCTGAGATTATTGTCGATGGGGTCTCTGGATTTCACATTGATCCCCACAATGGAGAAGAGTCAAGCAACAAGATTGCAGCCTTTTTCGAAAAGTGCAGGGAGGATAGTGAATATTGGAACAAGATCTCAGCAACTAGTTTACAGCGAATATATGAGTGGTAATCAATCGAAACATTTAAAAATTAACATGGACTTGGCACCAAATAGCATACTAGACACTCTGGATTTTGGTTTGATTTTTCATCCTCGTGCTGTGGTGCAGCTACACATGGAAGATTTATGCAAACAAAATGCTGAATATGGGCTCCATATATAACTTCTGGAGGGTGTTGAACAAAGAACAGAAGCAAGCAAAGCAAAGATACATCCACATGTTCTACAATCTGCAAATGAGGACTCTGGTATGTTCATATCACTAATATATCAAACTGGCTCCACGAAGATGTTGGGTGCAAGAGCTCTAATATGAAACTCGTACAGGTAAAGACTGTACCAATTCCTAGAGATGAAGTTCCAAAGCCAACACGAAGGACAATAGTAAGACCACCGCCCTCAAAAAGGCATGCTGTTACTCTCTTTTCATAGATTTTATCATAACTTAAAGGCTCTTCTTCTTCTTGAAAATTTGGAAGCTAAGAGGAGTTGGGGGAAGGGGGGAATTCCAGCAAAGCGCCAACTGACAGACACAAGCAGCTTTCATTAACTGAAAGAGACTTTATGGTTTTCAACCATTTGAATCACTAAAATTTCCGCAATTTTTTTCCACTGCTGACAATATAAAGTAATGGCACACTAAGAAACGATACGCCATTTATTTCATCATATATTTCCTAACCCAATACTCACATACACAAAGAACATTCTCATGGCTAATGAGAGTAGTGTATACTGTTTCTTTCTCTTTCTCTGCTTTGTTTTGATTTTTGAAGAGGTGGAAAGGAGTAGTTCTACCTAGTTTGGTTAGGCGGAAATTGTAGGGAAAGAAGGGAAGCGAAAAGAAATGTATTTTCCTGAATTTAGTCTAACCATTTAAACAACTGCAAAAGAATCAATAACAACCGGGAGGAAATGAGGCTCCTCACAGAAAAATCAATTTTGCTTTCCCATCAAATAGGTCAGATCTTGATAGAAAGAAAAGCTTTCACGTCACCATAGGGGTTTCCATTCCTTGCTTTTCTATTAGCCACCGAAACAAAGGAGATCTTTTTTTGTTTGTTTTTAATTGTTCTCATCAGAGGAAATTAACGATACAAATCACTAATTCCGACCTTCTCTTTTCTCTTCCTTTTTCTCCTTCCCGTTGCTACTACCTGAAATTGTCTGCTATATCCAACTTCAGTCTGCCGACATGAAATACAAAAAGACTCCCAATATATGGTAGTCCTTTGAAGTCCAAGGAATAGGGAATTTCAAATACCCTACAAAAATACTAAAACAATCGGATTTATGGGATTAGGTGAATTGTAGAAATCAACTCACAGTGATCGGAATACATGTTCTTAGTTCTTACCATGCTCTTCTGTCATTTTATTTATTCGACTTCTCGAGAACTAATTTAAACCTTGTCTTTTTTTACACCAGGAGGCAACCATCTCGGATACAGAGGTATTAAGGGTCTCAGACATCCCCGCTGACCCAGCAATATAATGTAAATTGAATATTTTTCTTGACATAATGCAATATCTATGATTTTCAGGTGGTTCAGGGCTTAGATGCATCCTCGATGAAGTTTGATGAGAATTTCTCTTCTGACATTGTTCAATCAGTACAGAATGTCCGTATTAAACTTCTTCTGATCCTACTCCTATTTCTGATATTTCTCTACACTTTCCTACCATTTCCCTACTTATTAAGGTCAGAAGGCACTACCATGTGAATAAAGTCATGCACAATGTCTTTATATTCTTGTAAACATCTGAAAGTTACAGTTCTTGTACAGATGTGTAAGCTACAACTCAACTCCTAATTATGGATGAATTCTTCCCCTCTCTCCCTCTCTCTCTCTCTCTCTCATGCTTCATTTTTTTTGGGGGGGGGGCAGAAATTCAAAAATTGGATGTCAATTCTTTTCTTTTCTTTTCTTTTTTTGAAATCTTTGATATGAGGATATGCACGTACGACCCTCCAAGATTATGTTCGGTTGGTTATTCTTTTTTTCTTTTTAAAGCAGGATGCTCAAGGTGAACCATGATTTAGCTAAACTTGATGAAAATGCAACAAACGGTATTGAAAGCACTATTATCCCGTAACCACCAAAAGATAAGGAATTGCAGTGATAATACCATTTTGAAAAGGGAATTTACAACGTTCAACAAATGAAGCATCCTACATTGAATAGCTTCTAAGATAAAGATGGTAAATACATAAAACCATTTAGCAGACTTTTCCCTAATCATAAGGAACCAAGCAAGTTACAAATTGCCTGAAGGCAAAATCAAATCCTGCACCATGTGAAGTACATTAGCATGTTATCATTAAATTGTAGCCTTCTTATAGCACTTCATACGAAAATAGGTTAACTGGGGGTGACAGAAGATCCAAGAACAAAAAGTTCTTTCCAAGAGATAATAGAACTATAGCTCCACGTGAAGGACTATCTAAGCAATTCCACATTTATCATATTCTTCCATATGCAAGTTTGCAAAAGATGGCGAACTTAATATTAAATGCAGAAAGAGCGAGCGAGAGAGAAGAGTGCGAGAGATTTAAATTCTCAAGTACATGCACCTAACAGTTAATACTTAGAATTTTGTTAGAACTTAGACCCAATGAACGAAAATGTAAAAAATTTTCATCTGGGCATGGGGCGGAAGAGTAGCCTTTCATGGTGCTTTTTATATTAAAGCTATGTGATATTCCACTTATCTTGCACTTAATAAGCATATTCAGCCTATTGTTTCCAAATGTAACACTCCGGGGCTTTGCACTTTCCCTCCTTCACTTCCACCCTCTCAAAGAAATAAATTGCTGCTCCAGAGAGAGTGTGAATTGCTTTATCAGGTAACATAAACGACATCTTGAGCAATTTAGCATCATTTTCGTTCATGAATAATGTAATATGACGACGAAGGCCATCACATTTTATATCAACAGATTAACACAAGAGACAGCAGCACGAAGATTTCATAGACAAGATGCCAGAATGATCACTGATGAATGTCACCTCAACTTGATAATGTGTGTATGCTATGAGATAACTAGATTGAGCCGTCAGAAAGGTAACTACATTCTCACCAGTAAGATCGATTCAGTCATCAGAACCCTCTAACAGTGGAAGGATCCATTCTCCATCTCTAGTGCCATCCATACTCTTATTAGCTACTATTTCTGTTCTATTGCCGCCACTTGCTCGTTCAGATTTCAACTCCTTAGTGTTACGACGACCAAGCAACATGAGGTCCAGCATTTTCCTCCGAACAACGTAGATAGGGTTGGGATCACTTAAACAGCCTTTGTTATATGCTTCTCTAAGAAAAACTGTCTGAGTGTTCCCTTTTGTAGAGACATAGAATATCCCAGGGTGTTTTAACAAAAGTTCACGCACATTTACTTCGGTGCCTAAGTCCTTCCTGAAGTGGGCAAATCTTTCAACGTCCATCATTTTCTCAACTGTCAAGCTTAGAAACTCATGTATAATTCCTACAACTCTCTTCTCAAAGCGCTCGATTCCTGCATTTGTACGACTCCGTTTACCCTCTTTCTCATAAGGCTTTACATAAGGCAGTCTCTGCCAATTCTTTAATTCACCTCTAAATCCTTTTTTGATCACAAAACCTGTTGGGAAATTTATTGGGAAGGCGTACTTGGTCTCAAATTCACTCAACCATCTCTCCTTGTATTCCCTCTCTCTCCACTTCTCCACCTCTGCAACTGCCACATCTTCATCCCTCTCCACCAAAGCTACTACTTCCAGATGAACCAACTTGAAATCATCCGAATACTTGCTCAATATAGACTCTCTAAAATCCTCAGGCAATCCCAATTCTCGACTCACCAGTCTCAAAGCATGTACACGAAGTGTACCATTTTTCGACATCATCAAAAGCTTCCTCAGGCGCCTTACATTTTCCAACTCAGATTCCCTGATCACCGCCTTCTCTTCCTGGATCAAACTCAGCATTCTTTCCGTAACTCTACAACACACATTCTTCTTAACTGGGTGGGTGAATACCTCAAAAACATGAGAGTGTTTTCGCAGGAAATCACCCATGCTAACATTAAGACCCACCACATCGACCCACCGAGACATAATCTGCACAGAAACGAAAGGGCCTCTTCGTTTAGCCATTAAGTCGAACAGGTGGAGTGCAGTTTTGAGTTTCCTGATATGGGCAGTTAGCTTATCAAGTTTAAGATCCCGGGTTCGATTCTCTAGGCGGGTTTGTGCAGTATCAGCTGGTTTCTTCCATCTTCTTTGTATGAAGGAGTTGAATGGACCAAATTGGATTGGGTTTGTCAATGATGGGGGAGAAAGTAAGGTGTTTTTGTTGAATTTGAACAGTAGAGATCTCATGGCCTTCTAGGGAGGGGGGAAAGAGAAGATAAGTGGCAGTGAGAAACATCAATGAACAGCCGCAAATGGTGCACAAGTTTGGCCGCTGCTTCTGCTTACAACGGTCTGATTTCAGAGATCGAAGATGTGTTGGCCAACACTTCCTCTCTCCTTCCCCCGGGGGCAGAAATTGCATGGGAGGATGTGATCCTGGGTTTTATTTTGGACTTTGACATTTCCTTATTCTTAGCCAGTTACAGATTCATTGGATATTTCCTGAAATAGGAGCTTATGAGCTGGGTCCGCTTACCATTGATTAAAAAAAAAGGTCTGATTTCAGAGGTCGACTCGCAGAGGCACACACAACAACTCCCGCTAGTACAAGGTTGACCTGTTTAATTATTTGACGGGTTCCACTTCTCGGACTGCTATAAGAAACTATTTTTCTTTTTCCTTTCCAATTTGAACTTTAGTAAAATTAAAGTAAAATATATTGCTAAATTATCCTCTATTATTTTTATAAAGTAGCAGACATTTAATATTTTTGAATATCTTTGTCAAAGGTAATTCATTTATAATTTGAGGTAAAGTGATTTTATCCGACCTTTTCCACTATATATGAGTGTAAATTTGAATTTGTTAGACCTAAATAGTGACATTGGCTTCGAAAATGAAATGATTGTGTCAATGAGGTTTTAGTGTTCACGTATGTGAGCTTAATGTATCTAGACACTAAAGTTATTGCATTAATTATAAATCAAAGCTAAATGCTTAATCGACAAATTTTTAAGCTCTTTCTATACATTCTATACTAATGAGCATTCTTGAAAGTTTGTCAACACTGCTTCATGCTCACCATCTGTTGCAAATTCTATACAAAATTTGTAAATTCTTTTTTCAATGTTGAGATCATCTCGTATGAAATAAAATAATTATAAGAAATAAGCAAGAGATAATTAAGATAACTAAATTACGTAAAAAAAAGACTAAATTTTTTTCAAAAATGATTCATAGGGGCTTCACAAGTATCACAGGAGTGTTCAGTTACATGACCTAAACAATACTTCTGTTGAGAAATCTCAAAACTCACAGAACACCTCAAAGACAACTCTCAGTCTCTCACTCGTTTCATAAAGTTATTTTTAAAAAATGATTCACATATTCCAGTCATGTGATCGATTACATGAATGATAACTTGATTTTCCTGTTTTCGCAACAATTCTTTCCAACCCCAGTACTTCTACCTTGGAGGCCACCGAAGATGAGATATCTGATAAGAGAAACATAAAATAAGCACATAGCTACAGCACACTCAGTCTAGTTAAGTACTCAGCAAATCCTTAATAATCACCAAAAGACATAACATCAAATATTTATTTCTTACAAGCCATGGAAATGATACATAAGAACCATACCAGCCGTGACAACCGGGTATATATCATATGTGCCTCATCCTGGCGGGTTCTTAAAACTTAAAAAGTCCTTTTTGAGTGATACTCAGGCTCCTAAGTAACTAAAGCATACAAATTCAGAGTTAAACAGATATTCACACGTTTCACCTTTCACTTACCTACAGATCAATTCTTCATTCAAAAAAAGGCCATAGGATGGGAAGGTTCAGCATTCTTGACTCCTTAGATGTTAGTAATGCAGAAAACAGAGAGTAATTCTACTTGTCTTTTATCTTGTGTCTTTTTCCTAATACTTCTTATGTACTTGGGCAAAGGGGACTTCTTATATTTGATCCAAACAATGGAAGTAAAAGTCCACAGCCTAAAGCAGTCTGCAACTTTTTACAAGCCCAACCCCTGGAAAAAGATATTCAAAAACTCGGTATATTGCATTACATTTCAAGTGACGAACTCCATAGCTTGAACACACAGTAACACAGATCTTTAGGAAGTTCCAACAATACCAAAGCGAACTACTTGGATATGCTGGGTCCCAAGAGGTGCACCAATACCAAACTATTCATTGCAAAATGATATTCACTATTTTAAGGTTGGACTAGTATTTCCAGAACATAATGGATAGATATATAGTTCACCTCTTATGTGCAGCTCTTCATCTAGAGTGGTCATTTCTTATCAGTTAACGTCACCAAAGACCTTAGAATCCCAGGGCTGATCTTGTCCGAAAGAGCACCTTTTTCCGAAATTATGAGTGACTGTTCCTTCAAAATACGCTGGAGCTTCTTTGCGTCAAAATCAAGCCGTTCTTAATCTGCAACAGAACCAATAACAAATTCAATAAAACTTACAACAGGCAATGGCACAACCTGCATTACAAGTTTGATGCTGTAGGAGCTTTGTTTTTGTGCACATGTTACATGAAACTGAATGAGGCTTCAGTCAAATTTATTGAACTTGCTGCAACATGATGACAGGATGAATTTTGGATATCGAGCCTCTACAAATTAGGCATAGCACAAAGATTCAATAATCCAATTCCCCTTCAGTTCAGTCTCTTTCTCATTCCCCCTCCCCCTCTCCCTCTCGCGCTCTTCCCCCTTGCTCTCCCTCTCGCTGCCTTAGCCCCCCTCTCTCTCGACCATCCCATTCTTTTTTTGGCAAGAAAGGGCACAAACTGAGAGCCATGGGACTCAATACTCACTATCAATCAACGACTACAAGATTCTCCATAAAATTTGTCAGTTTACACTACAAGATTGAATCCCTTTTTTATAAAATCAAGAAGAATAATATGAATAATTCTCTACTCTGGTTCATGAAAAAAAAAAAGAAAAAAAAAGAGGCAAGTGCCACATTTCTGAGCTTCAGGCACAGACTAGAGTTGTGTTGCTTCTAAAGAATGCTCCAGCTCTTGACAGCACAGCGGTTCAATGTGCAATTTCTAACTATACTAACTTTAAAAAGTAAGTTGAAGTCATTAAGCTAATTTACACTCATCACGCTAAGGTCTCTATCTTTTAACAGCTGGATTGCTTGTTTGGAAGGAAAGCAAGACAGAAAAAGCACAGGGAGAAAGGGGGGCGAGGTGGGATGTAGAGTCAAGCGTCCATATATAAGGGAAAAAATGAAACGTGAAACCCCAACAATACTATAAGTCAACGCCACCTCTCTCTAAAATGGTATGAGCAGCATGAAAGGGTGTCACAGCAAAAATGTCAGTTCCAGGAAGCATCGTCCATGTATCTTCAGTTAGATCATGGTTTCCGCAAGTTGTACAGACCTCCTGAATCAGTGGTTTGGAACCAAGCCCCCCAATCTCCTTCATAATAGATTCAAATGGAGAAGGCACACTGGTTTTTGTTGTGCGGGCTTTCTTCCTAAGAGCTGTCAGTGCTTCCCTGTTCATATTCCTCTACCTGTCGTTCTCCACAACCTGCATCAGTAAGATGAGAAATGTTGCACCTACTTTTTTAAGCTGCACACCGTAATGTGCAAAAGCATAGTGAGTGTTCAAATTCGGCCCATAAAAGCTAAGAGTTCTGTATAATTGACCCTTAATTGACAAATCAAGATACTTTTTTTGGGGGGGGGGAGGTGTTGCTGCTTCAACAAGGCAACAACCAAAAACACATAGAATATACTTCAGTTCGAGAAGAAAAAACAATATGAATACAAAAGAAAAAGCCTTTGTTTTTGTCTAATACGACTTCCACAGATCATAGAAGCAGAAAGTCCTTAAGTCTTATCTTAGTGTCGATGGATATGTCCTAAGTTAATCCTTGGATGCAAGAAAGAATCTTGCACCCTTCCCCCCGGGTGGCCGATGACCACAGTCCCCTAGAGAAAGTCTTGTGCAGCATGCCTTTATTTTGAGTAAAAAAGCGAACGCAAAATACTATCTCAATTCTCAGCCGATGTTTAAACCTATGCCAAAAGGATCACATATAAGAAATCAGAGAATCACATCATAAACTGCTTTAGTTGGAGAGCATACAAGATTCGTATAAAGTTGACGGGCAAAACCTCAAGCCAGCTGGAACAATAAGTATTCAACAATCACTGGAGCCTAACATATCACGTATGAATTTCATTTAACACATTGTTAGGATTGAGATAGAGAGGGGGAAAGGAAGGAAAGAGAAGGGAATGTAATGGAGGGAAAGGAAGGGAAGGAAATAAAAGTGATTTGTACTCACCTTATTTGGATATGTTGTAAGAGGGAATAGAGGGGAAGAGGGGTGAACTATTAACAATCTTTCTTTCCTCTTCTTTCCCCCTCATTTTGAGGGTGAATAAAAATGAAGGAAATGGGAGGAATGAGGGTGAAATATTTCCCTCGATTCCCCTTCCTTTCCCTTCATTTAGTATTCCCAAATAAGGGGAATAAGTGTTCATTGACCTTTATTTCCCTGCCCTCCCCTTTTCTCCCCTTAATCTAAACAGATTGTAAATCATAAAAAGTTTCTGGGTCAATTGGAAGTTATAACAAAATAACTAAACTTGGGAGGATAATCGTGGATAAGAATTTGACCTGATGGTAGGCTAAAAGTAGATGCTTAGCTTCAATTTCCAACTTCATTAATATCTCTTGGTATTCATTCACATTCGCATCCATCTCAATTCACTTTCTTCAGAAAAATCGCCTAAATAATTGTCGAATAACTTACCAACAGTTCAAGTAACTACAAACAAGTAAACAACAAACGAAATAAAAAATAACATGCCCTCATGTATGTACATATAAAACAATAAGAGCTCAAATAGTTGCACAAGTGCGATTTGGCCCAAAAGATGAGTAATTTTTGCTCTGGCACCAAGTCCATAATCTGGCACCAAGTCTACGTCCATTTGAGAACCCCGTCAATGCTTGCACTACACTAAATATTCCTAAAGAGTTGCATTTGGAGAAATGTTCTTCCCAAATCAAACCAGAATCATTCCATCATAAGCCAAAAATAGATTAACATCAAACAACAGTTTTCAAAGCTTGCCATGCTGTTTCTTAACAGGCATGTTGGCTTGTGGGAATGCAAAAATTAGGGTTTAGTTTCTTAATTGAAGTCTAGGATCAACAAACTAGAAGTACCAATTTCACAATTAGAAAGGAAGGTTGATCTACTGAACGAAACCCTAGAGCATGCAATCTTCCACGTCCTCCTCTTCTTGCCCATACCGCTGCCCCGATTTCGACCCAGTGGTCTGACCTGGGGTCCTCTTCTTCGTTCCTCTTGTCTCTCTCTCTCACACCCTCTACCTCTCCTCTGTTTTGCGCTGTAGAATGTGGAGTACAATTTTTCTGTGTTGTGTACTTTGTCTTGTTCGTGAAAAATGAAAATACAATGCAATTTATTTCGTTTTTCACCATCAAGTAGGTTGCTTTTTGGGCATACAACCCAATCAATTCCTTTAATCTTATATAAAATAATTGCATTCATATTCATTTAAAGAGCATTAGAGATACCAAAATAGATTGGTTTAAGTAGTTGGCACTCATTCCCCTTAAGTAATATCTCGGGTTCGAGTCATGTGAACTGAGAAAATTTATAAGGGGAAAGTTCTACCCCTTATTGACCAACAATAGGATTCAAAACCCCCCAAAAAAAAAAAAGAGAGTGCTAGAGATAACTGAAAATATAAACACTTTACGGCTAATTAAATTACTCGAACTTATTGGCTCAAAAAAAGTTAGAAAGAAGGTTAGGATAATAAAATATAGTTGTCATCAACAAGTGTGATCTTGTCAAGTGTTTGATTATTGTTATGCTATAACAAATAAGAGAGAAAAAAAAAATTTGAGAAAGACCTTGACAAAAAAACGTGCCAATTTTATTTACGTTGGAGAATGTCTTCCCTATAAAGTCTATTTCTTAGACTTGATTTCCCTAATAAGGGCAACAACAACATTTTACCTAATTTTTAAGAGAGTATGTTTCTTCAAGCAATATAAATAAATTGTGTTGCTAAGTTATGCCTTCTTTCACAAGTTTGAAATTCAAAAGCTAACATTTATAATGTTTTGGAGTTAAACATATTTGAATTGACCTTAACTTCCTCATTCCCAATATGGCAATCACGTACTAAAAGTTAGGATATTGGTCTTTGTTCATTACCTTATAAATTCTTTTCAATTTCAATACCAAACTCTATCGGATCCTCTTTAACCACCTCATTTGATAAATAGTACGTTATTGCATAAAAAGTATAGAATACTTGACAGAAGTTGTTCCTTTTAAAATAACAATTAGCAATTAAGCATCATGTTAGAATTTTCATGAGCTAGTTTAGTCATTTAGCCAAAACGAAAATTTGACGACCTATTTAACTATTCTCGTATAATTTTATAAAGTTGAGATGTAGAGCAATGGCATTAAATGGTCAAAATTATTATCATAAATACAACCATTATTAAACTCAATCAAACCTCCTTATAATGAGAAACAATCCAACCGCCATTGAAAGAGTAGTAATGCATTTTTAATAAATGTCACCAACTTCCACACTTAGCAAATATGCAATCGTGTATTGAAAGAATATCCAATATCATGTAAAGAGCAGTCATACATTTTCGATATGTATATCATCAATCATTAGACCACCTAATGTGAAAAGATATTATTGCAAATAGACCCCATGTGAAATCCATTAAATTTCTTTGTATATGGTAGTATTTTGTATTAGGAGCAGCCCTGACTACAAGAACTGCTCTTATTTTCAAGATAATGTTCTCCATATGCTTGGAGATTGCCACCATGCTTGTCAATTATGGACAAAGTTGGTACCATGATGACACAAGCAAGGTATTTTCTTTATTTTGTCATCAGTTGTTATGAACCTAACTTTACACTAATTAGGAAATTGAGAAAATGAACTCTTTGAATTCGGGGCAGATCTTTGTTGAGGCCCAAGGGGGCCCAACCCCCTCCCCCCCTCAAAAATTTTTTAACACTATTATATGTGTATAATATGTTATCCATAATATACATAAGGCTTCTGTTGAAATTGTGGTACAACTCTTTCTATCTTAGCAAAGAGATTCGGGATCAAATCTTGGTGCCTGTAAATATTTTTTTTCTCCAAATTCTATCATTGCTTTGGATGGCCTATAACATTTGCCACAACTGTGTGGCGATTGCGGAAATGGCGAAATAAGCGATATTTTGAATACACCTAGACTTCTCATCTCATAGACCGGTTGATTTTATAAAAGAAAAGGTTGTTGAGACTGTAGAAGCCTTCAAATCTGGGAACAATTTACAGTTAAGAGTGGCCCAACAATCCGTGCTGAGATTTTAGTCCGCTAGCAACCCCCCTCCCCCTGAAGGATGGGTTAAACTGAACCTGGATGGAGCTTCAAAAGGGAACCTTGGTGCTTTAGGTGCATGGGATGTCTTCAGAGATCCTCTAGGAGTCTGGTTAGTGAGTTTTTCTGTGAATTTGGGCCGGTGCACTTCGGTCAAGGCCAAACTTTTATCCCTCCTTGATGAAATGAAAATTGCAAAATGAAGGGAGTTGGAAGGGTCATTGTTCACATGTATTCTCGAGATCATGCTTATCTTTACATTTCTATTGAGTGTCAGGAATTGGTTTGTAACAGTAAGTGGAATGCCCAAATTACTCATTTCTTTAGAGAGTCAAACAAAGCGGCTAATTCCCTCACTAACATTGGTGTCAGTCAAGTTACTAATATAGTTTTATATGATAGCTCCCCTCCCGAATTGTATCCAATCCTCGTCAAGGATATGTCTGGTGTGGCATGGCTACACATTGTTAGAGGTTAATAAAATTGTTTTTTAAGGAATTGGCCCCTATTCGTTGAGTGATGGTGAGCCATGGCTCTCAGTTTGTGCTAAGCTAAAGTGTTTGCCCTTTCCTGCTAAAAAAAGCGCGTGGGCAATGGGATGGTTGAGAGAGGGGGGGCTAAGGCAGCGAGAGGGAGAGCAAGGGGGAAGAGCGTGAGAGAGGGAGGGAGGGGGGAATGAGAAAGAGACTGAACTGAAGGGGAATTAGATTATTGAATCTTTGTGCTATGCCTGATTTGTAGAGGCTCGATATCCAAAATTCATCCTGTCATCATGTTGCAGCAAGTTCAATAACTTTGACTGAAGCCTAATTCAGTTTCATGTAACATGTGAACAAAAACAAAGCTCCCACAGCATCAAACTTATAATGTAGGTTGTGTCATTGCCTGTTGTAAGCTTTATTGAATTTGTTATTGGTTCTGTTGCAGATCAAGAATGGCTTGACTTTGAGGCAAAGAAGCTCCAAAGTATTGTGAAGGAACAGTCACTCACAATCTCGAAAAAAGATGCTCTTTCGGACAAGATCAACCCTAGGATTCTAAGGTCTATGGTGACGTTAACTGACAAGAAATGAGCACTCTAGATGAAGAGCTGCACATAAGAGGTAAACAATATATCTATCCATTATGTTCTGGAAATACTATTCCAACCTTAAAATAGTGAAATATCATTTTGTAATGAATAGTTTGGTGTTGGTGCACCTCTTGGGACTCAGCATATCCAAGTAGTTCGCTTTGGTTTTGTTGGAACTTCCTAAAGATCTGTGTTACTATGTGTTCAAGCTATGGAGTCCGTCACTTGAAATGTAATGCGATATACCTAGTTTTTGAATATCTTTTTCAGGGTCTGGGCTTGTAAAAAGTTCCAGACTACTTCAGGTTGTGGACTTTTACTTCCATTGTTTGGATCAAATATAAGAAGTCCCCTTTGCCCAAGTACATAAGAAGTATTGGGAAAAAGACAGAGGATAAAAGAAAGTAGAATTACTCTCTGTTTTCCGCGTTACTAACATCTGAGGAGTCAAGAATGCTGCACCTTCCCGCCTTATGGCCTTTTTTTGAATGAAGAATTGATCTGTAGGTAGGTGAAAGGTGGAACGTGTGAATATCTGCTTAACTCCGAATTTGTATGCTTTAGTTACTTGGGAGCCTGAGTATCACTCAAAGAGGACTTTTTAAGTTTTAAGAACCCGCCAAGATGAGGCACATATGATATACACCCCGTTGTCACTACTGGTATGGTTCTTATGTGTCATTTCTATGGCTTGTAAGAAATAAATATTTGATGTTATGTCTTTTGGTAATTGTTAAGGATTTGCTGAGTACTTAGCTAGACTGGCTGTGCTGTAGTTATATGCTCATTTTATGTTTCTCTTTTCAGATATCTCATCTTCGGCGGCCTCCGAGGTAGAAGTACTGGGGTTGGAAAGAATTGTTGTGAAGATAGGAAAATCAAGTTATCATTCACATAATCGATCACATGATCGGAATTTGTGAACTATTTTTTCAAAAGAACTTTATGAAACGAGTGAGAGACTGAGAGTTGTCTTTGAGGTGTTTTGTGAGTTTTGACTTTTGAGATCTCTCAACAGAAGTATTGTTTAGGTCATGTAACTAGACACTCCTGTGATACTTCTGAAACCCCCGTGAATAATTTTTGAAAAGAATTTAGACTTTTTTTACGTAATTTAATGATCTTAATTATCTCTTGTTTATTTATTATAATTATTTTATTTTACACGAGAGAATCTCAACCAATATGAATTGAAAAAAGAATTTACAAATTTTATATAGAATTTACAACAGATGGTGAGCATGAAGCAATGTTGACAGACTTTCAAGAATGCTCATCAGTATAGAATGTATAGAAAGAACTTAAAAATTTGCC
The DNA here is from genome assembly GCA_029747015.1 of Carnegiea gigantea. Taxonomy (NCBI): domain Eukaryota; kingdom Viridiplantae; phylum Streptophyta; class Magnoliopsida; order Caryophyllales; family Cactaceae; genus Carnegiea; species Carnegiea gigantea. Next base: position 343,690 of record JAKOGI010000144.1, read on the forward strand.
GATTAAGCATTTAGCCTTGATTTATAATTAATGCAATAACTTTAGTGTCTAGATGCATTAAACTTACACATACGTGGACACTAAAAGCTCATTGACACAGTCATTTCATTTTCAAAGCTAATGTGACCATTTTGGTCTAACAAATTCAAATTTACACTCACATATACTAGAAAAGGTTAGATAAAATCATTTTCCCTCAAATTATAAATGAATTACCTTTGACAAAGATATTCAAAAATATTAAATGTCTGCTACTTTATAAAAATAATAGAGGATAATTTAGCTATATATTTTACTTTAATTTACTAAAGTTCAAATTGGAAAGGAAAAAGAAAAATGGTTTCTTTTAACAGTCCGAGAAGTGGAACACGCCAAATAATTAAACTGGTCAACCTTGTACCCGCGGGAGTTGCTGTCTGTGCCTTTACGAGTCGACCTCTGAAATCAGACTGTTGTAAGCAGAAGCAACAGCCAAACTTGTGCACCATTTGCGGCTGTTCAATTGATGTTTCTCACTACCACTGATCTTCTCTTTCCCCCCTCCCTAGAAGGCCATGAGATCTCTACTGTTCAAATTCAACAAAAACACCTTATTTTCTCCCCCATCATCGGCAAACCCAATCCAATTTGGTCCATTCAACTCCTTTATACAAAGAAGATGGAAGAAACCAGCTGATACTGCACAAAACCGCCTAGCGAATAACCCAGGATCTTAAACTTGACAAGCTAACTGCCCATATCAGGAAACTCAAAACTGCACTCCACCTATTCGACTTAATGTCTAAACGAAGAGGCCCTTTGCTTTCTGTGCAGATTATGTCTCGGTGGGTCGATGTGGTGCGTCTTAATGTTAGCATGGGTGATTCCCTGTGAAAACACTCTCATGTTTTTAAGGTATTCACCCACCCAGTTAAGAAGAATGTGTGTTGTAGAGTTACGAAAAGAATGCTGAGTTTGATCAAGGGAGAGAAGGCGGTGATCATGGAATCTGAGTTGGAAAATGTAAGGCGCCTGAGGAAGCTTTTGATGATGTTGAAAAATGGTACACTTCATGTACATGCTTTGAGACTGGTGAGTCGAGAATTGGGATTGCCTGAGGATTTTAGAGAGTCTATATTGAGCAAGTATTCGGATGATTTCAAGATGGTTCATCTAGAAGTAGTAGCTTTGGTGGAGAGGGATGAAGATTTGGCAGTTGCAGACGTGGAGAAATGGAGAGAGAGGGAATACAAGGAGAGATGGTTGAGTGAATTTGAGACCAAGTATGCCTTCCCAATAAATTTCCTAACAGGTTTTGTGATTGAAAAAGGA
>JAKOGI010000144.1:350000-450000 GCA_029747015.1 Carnegiea gigantea
CTTGAAATATTGTTTGTAGAGTGTCTGAGCTATTTAGATAGTGGGGTCAATTTCGCAAGACATTTGAATTTTTGGGTGGTAAACCGTTAGATCTCTTAAAGATAGTTGGTTTGCTTTCTTAGTATTTGGAAGTGGGTTCAATGTGAATCATGCTATTCCTTGAGTTGAAAAAAGCTTCTGCTAATAGAAGGGTCGGAGCTGGTGTGTAGTGCAGATTTTACCCTTTTAAGGAAAGGGTTGGGTGGAACAAGACCAGTCTAATTACTTTATGATGACTAAAACTTACAATTACTTGGAGGTCACTGCAGTCAGTGCTTCCAAGTTTTGATTCACCTAGTTTTGATTACATCTTCCTTGGATTCAATTTTATCGAAAAACTTAAAGATGTTTTTGACAAAGCTTTGCCAATTTACGTCCCTAGTCGAGGAGCATAGTTGCTGGAACGAAATCCCAACTATGATTTCGCATAATCCCTTTGCCAACACCAAATTAGGGGATTGGGATTTGTTTTCTGCAGCTTGGCCACTGTGGGCCTCTCATTGCCCTGTTCTAGTCTCCATTATAATGAGAATACTTGATGGTCTGCTGTTTGCTTCTCCAAATTCCTATTATTGTAGCCTGATCTCATGGGGGGTTTCGACCATGTAATTGGCATTAGTGTCATGTAAATTTGGACACATAATGCACCTCCCTGGCTCCTGCTGGAACAGAATCAGGCAATTGCACCTCCCTGCTGGAACATAAGCAGGCAATTGATAGCACTTTGAGCATTTTCTTGTATATTACCTTCCCCCTCCCCCTGATCCCTTTTTTTTTTTTTTTGAGGATTTTATATCTAAAGTCTGCCTTATGGAAACAGGTTATTGTGTTCAACATAGTAATTCCTTCCTTCATTGTGACAGAAAGACATTTTCCAAGTGTCTACTTACTCATCAGTTGCCTGGAATAAAACTGTTAAGATTCCATGTCTTGAATAACCATTATGTCTGTCCTGGGTTTACAAAGTAGGGTGAAGCAGATTATAACTGCACATCGAAAGCTTATCTATGTCCTTGGTGCACTGTGGTTTTCCTCTGTTCTTGCAGGAAGCAGGTGGTTAACAACAAAGTTAGGGGTACATTTTTTTTATTCTGTAAAGAAAAAGGCCAAAACATCCAACCATGGTTCATTAATCCTCTGGTTCCTCTAGGATTAGTCTGGTTCAGTTTTCTTCCAGGCAAAATAACATATCTACCTGTGAAATTCAACCAAGGAAACAAGTATATTCTCCTTTGAATTTATGGTTATGTTTTGTTATCAGACTTATATAAAACAACAAATCTATTCATAAATAAAGGTTTTGACTGTTTCGCTCATCAATGATGGTGAGCAATGTCACACGATGTGACGCATTACAATCTTTCCCTCTCACCGTGGCTCCCATTGCCACCTTGTAATAATTATGAGAGACATAATTAAGTTCAGCAACTTTGCATTTCCTGGTGATATTTTTCTGGTACAACTTCAGTATAATGCTCTCTCAGTATTTTCTCTCAAGAAGGGTCTACAAGCATGATAGTGTAGATGGTCGTACTTTTAGGATACCATGGTAGCGAGCGGCTATTCCCAGAAGATCTGTATTAAAGCATTCACTTTCTTCTCTCACATAGTTCATGTGGCAGATTATAGGGCATGCTTCTGGGCGTGTGATTTGCTTCCAATTCACGTCCAATGTGTGCACTCTGAACTACGTAAGTTACAAAGGAGAAAGAAGAGAGGTTTAAGATATGTGTGGTTCAGTACCTTCTAGAACGATTGTGTGGCCCTCTGTTTGTAGTTTGATAGATTTTGGAGGTCGAATTTCGGATAGGGAGGAAATGGTGTGCAGAGATTCATCGTACTCTGGAACCTGGAGGGCTTTAACACAGAGCAATGAAACTGTCTGTCTGTACATTTTCAACTTTGAGTAGCCTGCTTCTCTTCATTTGGAGATCCAACAGTACATTATCAAGACAGAACAAACTAGAAATCTTCAACTGTGGAATGCTTTTCTATTTCTGCATCATGTCATCCCTGGCTTTCTATCTGTGTGGGGTATACTTACTGATGGTAAACCAATCTTATGTCTTGTTCCTGCTAGCTGACCTTATGGGGGATTCTGCCCGCACAATCATTGTTAATATTATGTAAAAGTAGGGCTTGGTTTTGTACCATGTGCATTTTCTCTGTGATCATGTCTTTTCTTGTCTTTTTTTTGGTGCGTTGGGGGGGGGGGGGTTCCTCAAACAGCTGTATGGAGTTTCTTGTGATTTAGGATATCATCTTGTCTTTTGATTGTGTTAGCAAGCAATTCCTGACTGCACAATCCACAGGAGCAGAAGGAATGGGCAATTTACATTCATATGCCTGAGTCGAATGTTGTATCAGGGGATTATTTGATTAACTGCTCTGCTTGTTATACGCTGACGAACTATAGTAAAGTAAATTATAATCGCTGTGTGGTGTGTGCTTTGCAAATAAATTGACACTACAGTTTTCCATGGTAGATGACGTAGTTCGTGGCCTCAACTATGCCTTTGACCATGACTTGATGTGTGGTTATATACATAACTTCTTCCATGTCTGTTTTTCTTCAAAGAAATGTTCTCATTGTCCACATTTAAGATTTTGTCTCTGTTTTACCTTTGGCAGGATCAAGTGCAGAAAGGATGGTGGGATCCGGTTTGCCATTGATGGTTCCGGAGGATTTATGTCTGTGCTGATTAGCAATGTTGCAGGTGCAGGGGATGTTACCGCAGTGAAGGTCAAGGGGTCGCTAACTGGGTGGCTTCCAATGTCAAGGAGTTGGGGCCAAAATTGGATTCTGAATGCTGATTTAAAGCATCAGCCTCTTTCGTTTGAGCTCACTACTAGTGATGGAGCTACACTCACATCTTACAATGTTGCTCCCAAGAATTGGGAATTTGGGCAGACTTTTGAGGGCAAGCAATTCGAATGAGATGCCGATGAATGATGATTGATCACTGTATACTGATTGAGGAGAACAAGAATGAAGTTGCTGCTAGGCACTGTTCTCCCCCATGTATAATTATTTAGGTCAAAAAATGGGCCTAAGCATTAGACAGTAGGGTTAGATTTGTGTCATTGTATCCAGGTATTGTATTGTCCCAGTATTAAAACGATGTAATGCAGAATTGCAGATCTTGAACTAACCTCTTAACTGACGTTGAAACTAAGTCGTGATACTTACATAGCCGGAAACTTCCATAATACAATGATTTCACCAGTTTCACATGTTTGCTTTCTGCCGTAAACTAGAAGCATCATTTAACAAGATCAGTCTAGATCTTTTGACTTGGACGGGGCTTCTACTTGCTCCAAAATCATGCCCCGCATTAACAAGAAACAAAGTAATGGCCAGAACAAATTTGTATTGCTTAGATAGATTGTTCTTTATCATGAAGTGGTAAGCAATCAAAAACTTTCAAATCATTGCCAAGTACAACTTTCAAATCATTGCCAAGTACAACTTTCAAATCATTGCCAAGTACAACAAGATTCTCATTGTTATTCCACCATGGAAATCTGTGTTCCTTCATATTCACTGAACTTCTAATCAAATAAACCTACTCAATTCATTTCCTACAGCATACATGTTTTCAAAATACAAGGTTAACAACCTAACAAGAAGAGATCCATCAAATAATGTTTGGGGGGGAAAAAAAGAAAAAAATCCTATAATAAGAATCAAACTAACAGCTAATACAAAAAAAAGTAGAAGAAGAATACCTCATCCAATACCTAAGATACATGAATGAATGTCAGGGAAGCCATTGTGGGTTCAATTTTCTGTCGAAAATGCTACAGTTTTTGCTGTGATTGAATGAGCAAAGCATTGAGCATAATATGAACAGCAGCCTCATAAACAACCCCATCATAATGCATTCCATCCTCAGTGCACCTCACCCCACAATTCTCACTCAAAGATTGCATATCCAACAACACAAAAGGGCCATTCGGGGGCAACAAATTTGCACTCCGAAGCCCTCGAACATATGCAAATTGGGTCACATTAGTCATCTTCTCCTTCTTTTCCTCGGTGTTGAGCATCGAGCTGATCAGCATTGGCATCCCTAGCCAGAACAAATGTGGCTGTGAACTGCTCGACACCGAACCCAGATCAGGAACTCGAACTGAAGCCACAAACGGCGCCATGGAGCTAGCCAGGCCCTCCAATGATTCCGCATAATCTGTGGAGTTGGTGATATGTAGCATATGCCAGAGACCAGAACCCATGACAAGAACATCAGGGAAGCTCTGATTCTTGCTCAATTCACCCACCAATTGGGTCAAATTGGTCTCATAAGGTGCCCAGATGAAATCAATCCTCAACCCAAGCCTATCGACATCCAAATGATAATCACTATGCCGTTTAAACAAGTCCCCTCGCACCGATAACATTTCATCCTCAACCAAAATCAAATCCAACAATGACAAAGTGAAGAATCTCGTCTGAGAATCTCCAGCAATCACAACCCACGATCCACTGAGCAGATCTCCAGCATCTTTCCGACCGATTTTCTGGAAATCACAGGCAATTACATCCTCATCGGATAAAACCCAGCTCCAAGAGTGAGAGAGATTGAGATTGGGCGTTTGATGGTGCATCCACTGGATGCGGTGGAGAAGAGAAATGCAAGAATCGCGATTCTGAAGAAGAACTAGGGTCGATGATGATGATGACGATGAAGATTGAGAAGAAGACGAGAGAGAAGGGAGGAAGTCGGTGAGAGTAGGGAAGTATGGAGAGAGATGAACAGCAACAGCAAGAGAGATGAAGAGAGCACCGCTGAAGAAGAGAACCTTGTTGCGACTGAGATGGTATCCAGCTAAACCCATGGGAACAAGGACGACGATGCACGCCGCCAACACACCCAATTGGACGGCGCCGATCATCCTTAGGGTTCCCAGCATCCAATCAGATCAAATCAAACCGCCATGGATGAGTGAATCGCGATCGAGAAGCATCGAGAGAGTTCGGACTGAGGTTTGAAGGTGAGTTGGCAATGGCGGAAAATGGAGGAGAGAGAGATAGAGTGAGAGAGTTGATGGGAATGGGGGAACGACAGTGAATGAAGGAGAGCGGTCGTCAACGTCAGGGGCGGGTAACTGATCAGATGGATTGTTCGTTTCGCTTCTTCCAGGAGAGAGAGAGAGAGAGAGAGAGTTGAAGTTGAGACGTCATCTGCGTCCATGCGCTTCCACATTGCTCTGGTTGGCCCCTGCCTTGCTAACGTGCGCTTTTGGCTCATTGAATCAATATTTTCACGGTTACATAAAAATGTAAAATCATCAAATTACTAAAAGTTTATTTCTTTTTAACTTATCACATGGACAGTGTACGGTATTGATAAGTCCTAATCAATGTCAATCAGTACAGATAAACACTTAGACGTGTTTTCACTTATAATTTTAGCCCTAATCGGCAATAATCTGCACTCATCAATACTAATCAGCATTGATTAACAATAAGTTGTTTATAATAAATTAAAAGAAACAAACTCTAAATTGAGCATAATATCCAAAATAAACACACTCCAGGTACAAAGTGTTGAATTCTATTTCTTAAACATGAAATATAATGTCTAACACCCCAAAATATGGATTATTGATATCTAATAAAAGACTAAAACTCAATATATGGTGGAATATAAGGTGGCTGTTTATGGGCTTGGGGATGTGCTTCTAACAATAACAGAAGGTGGGCTTTGAATGTTTGATAGTACTGCACCTCGGGAGGGCATAATGCAAATTAGTGGGCCAGGCTAAAGGAATTGGGCTGGGGCTGTTTAGCTTTGAAGATGCCAACTTTTGGCTCTGTACTACTATGTCACATAATTAGTTAACAATAACTAACGACGTGTGTGTATTTATTTCTGTATGAATCCATAAGGTAAGATTATTTTTCTGCACACAAATTAAAAGCCTAGGTGCTTGAACACTTATCAGATTCAATAAACACCTAACAGATTCTTATAAACCTCCCTACCAAGAAGGCTATTAGATCGGTGAGAAAAATAAAAAGCACATGTAAATTCCACGTTGATTATCTCTCTATTTATTCCTCAAAATTACATCAATTCGTATGCACTGGCACATGTAAGACCATATTTACAAGACTAGAAGATATGAAATCTCTAAGGTACTATGGCTCTGTTCTTTTCGTTGGTAAATTTAAATTTATCAACCTCAACCAACTTCAACCCACAAGCCACTTCAACCAACTTCAACCCGCTTCATTACTAACTTCAATATAAAAATACCCACTTGAATAAATTCTAACCCACTTCAACCAACTTCAATATACTTTTCACTATTTTAACCAACTTCTACCCATCAAAAAACAAAAAAAATTCAATCCACCTTAACCTACTTCAACTCACTTCAATTTTAAAAAAAAAACAACTTCAGCATACTATTATCAATTTCAACCAACTTCACCTATTTACTAATTCATATTTACCAACGAAAAGAAGAGGGCTATATAGGAGGAAGCAAATATTGAGCACGTTGAGAAATGATATTATCAAAGTATTTAATTTGGTGCCAATAACATGCATTTAGAAAAGGTGAATTTACACCTCAGCCCGCCGTGGAATGGAACGCGTACAAAAGCATGCAGGAGACATTAGTCTCGATTCAGAGTTGCTGTCGCTGTTAGTTGTTATGTATACTCTCTCTGATGAAAGTAAAGCCTGCATATAAGAGTCTTTAATTAGCCTCTTGTACGTCTTTTTTCCTTTTTTCGGTCAGTCTCGGTTTTGCGTTCTTACTGATTTTCATACAACACTTCCAATCAAAACAAAAGCCAAGCCCGCCGGAATCCTTTTTACAGATCAGAGTAACATATGTTATTCTCTGATCTCATTTTCATCAGAGAGAGAGACAGAGAGAGAAGGAATGGGACAAAGCCACATGGTGGCTGAGTTTCAGAGTATGCTTTTGTAGATTCCACCTACCTACCACTTATATTCAAAGGACGATTTCTCAAGCTTAGGATCTTCATTTCCTCTTCCATGATCATCACCATGATCTTATTTAAGAAAATTCAATTAAGCTGATGATTGAAGGTTTAAAAATATACTGTATACTCTTAACACGTGTTCTTATGCGAATGCATATCTTTTTAATTAGGCTTGAAATGCATCTGTCATGTTTAAGAGTTATCTAAATTGAAAATTCAAGCTGATGATTGAAGTTTTAAAAATATACTATATAGTAGACTCTGGCACGCATTCTTATGCGAATACACATCTTTTTAGACTTGAAATATGTCCCTGTAAAAGGCAGCGCATATATGCGTAGAGATTGATGAGATTCGAATTCGAAACCTCTCAGCCAACTGGATTCTGATATGATGTCATATTCAAAAACTATCTGAACCAAAGGCTTAAATTGGTTGAGGCACAAAAATAGATTTTATACTCTTAACACATCTTTGTTTACTTTCATGCATGCATGTCTTCATTCATTCTTATACATGTAATTAGATATATTCATATGCAGTAGTACAAAAGCGAGAGAGAGAGAGAGAGAGAGCTTGAAGAGAACGTTAGAAAGAATCATGCAGGGAAGACGCATCATACTCCGATCCAAAGCAAAAGAGAAAAGAGCAAATCAAAGGCTACAAACAAACACAAAGATGGTTAAGAAAAAGAAATTAATATATATTACAATTATGCATATATAAGGGATCCACTTTAGTTGCTTTCTGTTTCTCTTCCTTCCTTTCTGTTTCTTTTTGTCTTTTTCCCAATTATTTCTTTCAATTAATTACTGGCTACTATATGTCATAAGATATGCCCAGACATCATTTCCCCTTTCCCTCTTTCTCTCTCCTCAGAATTGTTAGTGGCGACTTGGCCAAGTTAAACACTACTCATCAAGCCTCTTAGTGAGTGAGAGAGAGAACTCTACGAAGATATATATTTACCTTTTTTTTTTCTTTCCCTCCCTGTCACATTCATCATAAGAACTGGTGTTGATTGGTACATGATCAATGGCTCCTGTTACATTGCCTCCTGGATTTCGATTCCATCCAACGGACGAAGAGCTTGTGGCCTACTATCTCAAGAGGAAGATCAACGGTCATAAAATCGATCTCGAAATCATCCCCGAAATTGATCTTTACCAGCTTGAGCCATGGGAGCTCCCAGGTACGTATTCCTCCGATAATGCATGTTTTACTATACCTAATTGAATAACCTGCATGCATGCATGACTTCTAAATTTAGTTTTCACGGTTGATTAACAAAAATATGTGATTAATTTGGAAGGCTTGAATCACGTTTCCTGAGCATCAGACGATTGAATTGTTTTTCTATGCATTTTTAGGACCATAATCTCATCGTATTTTTCAACTATCATAAACTTCAAATGGGAAAATTTTTAGGCTGTGTGACTAACTTGATCAAAAATTGATCGTTGGCCAGAGTGCAATGTATGATAATGCGACAAAACCTCTTAAACACTCTCTCACGTACAAGTGTGCCCTTAAAAAGGGGGGGAAAAAAATGAACATAAGTCTTCAATTAATACTCAAACAGTATGAAAAAATTATTGCCTTTGTCTTTAATGGAGATCTATATATATAGTTGTGTGATATTCTCTTCTGAACACGTGTAATTCCTTCTAACTCATTTGTTTAATTAAAATATTTTTTACTTTCTAATAAGATAATTTCATACTTGAATATTTGTTTATAGGGTTTACTGAATGGTTTTTGTTGTTATGACTTTCTTTCACAAAATTATGAATATTAAGATTATCAAAACCATAAATTATACTCTCTATATCTCAAAAATCTACTAAAAGCTTGAGGATGAATAAATGAAGATTTCTCCAATAGACAAAATGAACCAAAGCGACTGCATGCGTGTGTGTATGCGTGTAAGACAGAGCGAGTGTGTGCACGCGCTTTTATGCCAAATATTTTCTGCTTCATAGTTGATATAGTAGCTAGGAGCACAATTAATTAAATGTGGCAATATATATGGTCAATCATGATGAAAAGAATTTCTCAACTTTTGCCTGTTGTCTGTGCTTTTCTTCAATGACAGGGCTTCATAGCTTCTTCATTAATTATTTATTTGAAGGACATTCTAGATTCATATGCTTTCCTCTTAGTCAAGCCATGCATCTTACATATACTGTACAAGTCATGTATATAGAGTAGCAGATCTAGGTATATAGAATAGAGGTGTCCATTTGTTAAACTACTTATTTTAATTAGGAATGTCTATGTACACTAATTTAACCCCCTTCAAAATATAGCTCATTGAATTTTTTTGGCCACGGACACCCAAATCCGCTACGTAGCTTCGACAATGTGTATGTATCTCATTTTAATTTCTATGTTAAAAGAGCTGAGGTGTTTTTTAGTCGTAATCACGTCCATGTTATACCGTTATTCTTTGAAAAACCGTTTATTTAGTGCTTCAACTAATAGTCTCAAAAGTTTAGTAAATTAGTCGCATACATCTAATCTTATATACAAGCTGTTAAAATCTCTTACAATGCTAACATCAGGGTTTACTAGTAAAAAGAAACACCAAACATAATCAAGAGTACGTACTGATGTTTAAATTTGCAGGTAAATCTTTATTACCAAGCAATGATCTAGAGTGGTACTTCTTCAGCCCAAGAGATAGGAAGTACCCAAATGGATCAAGGACGAATCGCGCAACAAAGGGTGGGTACTGGAAATCGACTGGAAAAGATCGGAAGGTGAGCTCGCAAATGCGAGCAGTAGGGATGAAGAAAACATTGGTTTATTATCAAGGGAGAGCACCTAATGGTCAGAGGACAGATTGGGTTATGCATGAATACCGCCTAGATGAAGCTGAGTGTGAAATTCCTTCTGGCTTGCAGGTAATAAACCCGGCCTCTCATCTCATGCATTCTCATTGCACTTCGTCCTTCTTTCTTGAACATATATACTGACATTTTTATGTTGATCATTTAGGCTTATAAGACCATATATTAACGTGTTCTTGTAACAAAATACAGGATGCTTACGCCCTATGTAGAGTGTTCAAGAAAAGTTCGATCACAAGCTCAAAAATGGCATCATCTTCTTCCCAAGACCATTCCTTGACGAACAATGTAGCCCTGATCATGTCAAGTGACCAATCCTCGAGCATTGACATATACTCGGATGGAAGATGTAACGATTTTGAGAGCTCCGAGTACTCGGTCCCCATTGAAAGATGTTCAACAACCTTAACTGATCATGGATCTTCCTCACCCCTTGGCGATGCAGGAGATGGGCAGTGGATGCAGTACTTAAACATCGAAGAAGAATTCTACTAACTATCAGTTATTTAACATAATTAAACACTTCAATTTTCCGATTAAGTATAGGGATCGATCCATCTAGGATCACATCAGTCTATAGACGCGGGGGACAATGGTACAAGGGCTGGTCTTCAACATGCTTAAATCTTAACGTTCATGTCATTGTTGGAGTCATTTTTAGGTCATTTACTCAAGGATGAATTGGTTTGGTGAGTTTCAAAAAAGGTTACTAGATAGGTGTTGTGACCCTCAATGGGTTCAAAGAAGAGTGGGGAAACTGCTTAACTTGTTAGAGCAGCATTTGGCATATGCTATATTCAGCACTTCTGTAATTAAGCTTTCATTAAGGAACAACAGAAAATTGTATTTAAAAACACAATATTTAGACTTTGGGGTGTCAAAGGGCTTGTTTGGCAGCATAAATGCTACAGTATTATTTATCCTTAGTTTTTCTCCATAAAATATTTTCACAAAATTATGTTTTGTGTGTCTTGGAATCAGCCTCTCTACAGGCGGGGATGCCGGTAGAAATAAGGTTGCTTGCATTTAGATCTCCCCAGACCCCGCGAAAGCAGGACTTACGCTAGGAGGTGTTGTTATTGTTGTTGTGTTTTTATGCATGTGAGATTGTTAAGTACAACTGCCCAAATAATTAGTGTTATTAACTTGTTGAGTAGGCTTAACTCACTCTCATCTTCCATTGCAATTGCACCAGAAGCTCTTTGTCAAACCCATTTTGAGCAGGGTAAGCTGTCCACCAGCGGGCTAAGGGAGGGACACACATACAAGACTAGACCCAACAGAGGCCTAACCCACAGGGTAACGAGGCCCACTAGAGGAGCTTGTTGGCTGCACACAAATTCCCCGAAGGATATGTTTTACGGACACTGAACTCGTGACATCAACGTTATAATTTCGGTGAATATATTGATAATTATTGTGCCTAAGCCACTTTATTTGATCAACCCTCCTAGTTGCATGCCTGTTGTCGTGTCTGTGAGTCCATCCTTCCAAATTGTTTACAAGGATAATAAGGTAAAACGTATGAACGAGAGATTGCGAGTTATGCAAAAGTGAGCATGATGGATAGAATTCAACATTACCAAACAGTTGACAATAAGTGATCTTTTCATGGAAGATCACACAACAGATGAACAAATCAACAAATACTAGTGGAAAACCTCTGCTTTATTTGATCTTTTCAAGCTGTGGTGACCCAATATCTCATATTGAATGTTAGCTAACGAATGGAGAGACAAAAAACACCTAAATGAAAACCCGCAACTGTGGTTGAACGTAGCTCAACGAAAGCAACATCTTGAAACCAAAATCTTATAAACGGATGTCCCTCCTCCTGTACCTGTCGACAATGTATGAGCGGAAAAGACTCTCAGTCAAAATGAGCATATTTGATCCGCCTTGATTCTGAACGCTTCAAAGATCCTCAGGTCCATTGATTTCCTGTACAAATGCAAGCCATCCAGTGTACATTTATGACATCAAAAGTAGCCAATCAATTTCAAGAAAAGAGATACTGATGAGGCGCTAACTGCTAACCTTGTTTTCAATCACCGCTCCATCTGGAATTTCCAGCTTAACTCCAGATTTGGCGTTGACAGTCAATGTACCCTTTCGTATAACAAACAGGAAATGAAATCAGTAGAGCTAAACTCAGAAACAAGGAAATCAGTTGGGCAATTCTCCACATTACAAGCATCTGTGTACACAATAAAGATGGATGCTTTCAAAATAAAAAGTCATTTGCTAACCCCCCCCCCCAAAAAAACCACTATGCATCTACACATTGACATTATCCATTTGTCATTCTTGGAGAGCGGTGGAAGTTATAGACAATCGGACTATACATATCTGAAGACAGAACAAGTTTGTGCATTTGCTGTATATTGTAGAAGACTCAAATTTGAATTTAAACATCAAAGCTAATCACTACGTAAATGACTTAAATATTTGCCACATTCCTGTGGACAAAAAAGACAGAATGAGGATGTGAACACCATCTTTGTGATATGTTCATTGGTTAAGTACATTTCCTACCAAAAGCTGCAAGGTTGGTTGAACAGATTTTGTCCTGAGCGTGGCTAGGTTGTCAGTCGGCACAAAAATGTACAATGTTTCACTGGACTGAAAGCAGAAGGAAATGCATTGAAAATGAAGTACAACTCCAACTGAAACTTTCATCTGTATTCATGTGTGATAGCTTCAAGGATGACTACTACTGACATAAGTAAAAGACTCAGTACCTTGAGAGTGACATTGGCACCAAACCATACATCTCCAGTCACCTTCAAGCTATCAAGTGCAGTAATACTGGGAATAGACTTGAAACGGCTCAAGAAGTCCTTGACCTGCTCAATCAATTTAATCATAAGTAAGAACCTCACAAACATAAATAATACAAAGAGGTTGTCACGTAAGACAAACCTTCTTGAATTCTGGCCCCAATTCGATGGATGGGTTTGCAGGATTGGCTCTTTCCGGATTTCTTGTCACAAAGCCATCGACCACAGTATATAGATCGGACTGTACTAAAATTGAAAATGTTTTCAAATCATGCATATTAGCTTACGAGAGGAAGGTTTTCCTATATATGTACACAGGTATACATACCTGGACAAGGAGCAAATCTGAAGTTGCCTTCACAGGAAGGAATCTTGATCGTGGCCCATTAATACCAATAGCCTTGTCAAAGAACTGTCTCAAGACAGACAAGCAGGGAAAACATTAGATAAAGCCCGCCCTTAGAGACAAATTATATAAACACACTGAGCAATTACATATAAACAAATAGATATGATAATGATTACCCTGATTGCAGCGCCAGCAGCAGTTTCCAGTTGAAGCACCTTAACCCCATTGACTTCCTGAAAACAAGATCAACTTAAGAGAATGGTTCCACAGCAATATGGGCATATTATTATTGTGAAACCTATTGTATAATGTAATCACCTTGGGGTTTGGAATTATTTCCATCTTAAGTGCATCGGCTTCTACAAGCCTCTTAATTGCATTCAAGTTGATCCAGCTGAAAATCATATCAGACTATGACTAACTATTTCTGCCCATAACCAATCCTTGAAAGATTAACAAAGCAACTTACAGGTTGTTGGTATTGAAAATTTTGAACTTCTCAATTGATTTGAATTCATTGACCTGGTTGCAACATGTATCTTGTATCAGCAATTTGCAGCCGTCAAAATTAAATATGATATTGATACGATGATTTGACTACAGCAACTGGCTTCTCATAGTACTTTGGAGAAGTTAAGGAGCAATAAGTAATTGTACTGTCATTCTAAAGAACAAGAGCTGAAGGAAAAGGACTTACATGAGCATCTGGAACTTGTGCAATTTCCAAAAGCTACATCACAAGAAAGACCAAAAAAATGCCTCCATCAGTACTAATTAGCATATATGATAAGCTAAACAGCAATACTACATTACTACATGCTTCGCAGGCCTAAAATGGTAACAACATCAAGAAGGCTTCAGGACGTTTAGCCTTTTCCTACAGATCATGCTAGTAAATGACAATAAGAGTTTATCTATTCCAATGGCATGTGCATGTTGTTTTTATGTACTTATCCAGATATTACAAACTTCTTTGTGTCAAGGACAACAATTTCAAGGGATACAGTGTGAGGGATACCCTTTACTCGTCTCAAGAAAGAAAAGAGATATGCTTCATATGTGAATACTGAGACAACATACATGAGTAGTGACAAAGTGCACAAAGTAGTTTTGCAACTTTTGCTTCAGAGTTAAATGTTGTATCCAATGGCATATCTTAAGCTGATCTCCCCAGAAGAGCATAACATTCGTAGGCTATAAGCTACCGCCACCAGCTACTTATTGTCATGTAGTTACGTGTAAGAACTTGAAAGGGGAAGGGAGGAAGAGAAAGTACATAACTAAATCATCTACATATACCAAGAAAACTTCACGTTCATACAAAGCACACAATAGGGAACTTCCAGAATTTGACTAAGACCAGAAAGTTAAGGACTCAAAGTTGAATGAATGTGTATTGTCACGGTTCTCCATGTGGCATTTTTTATCCCCCCTTTCTGCTCAACCTTTCCTCCTTTTTCTTCTCCCGGGGAGGGTTGGGGGGAGGGGGGGTATGGAATTAACAGTCATTTGGCCATAGAAAGTGCTAAAACATATTCATAACAAGGTCACCAAGTCATCAAATGCATTAGGCTATTAGCCAAAGATAGACAGGATACTTATTCACGGTAAATTCTATTTAAATAGACACGAAGCAGCAAAAACATACCTGCACTTTCCCTTCATAGGAAATAAGAGTACCACCCTTTACATCAGCTAAGGTTTTCGGTGTAACCTGGGGAAAAAAAAATAGAGATGAGGACACCTGGGGATTGGAAAGTGATACATGGCCTCAAGATATAATCAGCTTACCTCCATGCAGTATTCATTTTTATTTTGGACCAAGTGATTTAAGATCTCTGTAGAAGTGGGTTAAGGAGGACAGAGTATTGGATTATGACAAAGAAACAAAACTGAGCAACATTAGAACATAGAGACAGATCTTTGCGAAGAAACAAGAAGCTGCCATATCCCATTACTTCCCTGATACGGGTTGATATGCTATGTTTAATTGAAAGCCTTAATCAAAAAGAGGGGGAAAGCGTGAAGCAGGATACTCAAGTCTACAATGGCCCCCAGATTGTCAGAGTTGGCAACAAAGACATACTCCTTGCCCTGTATAATTTTCGAATGAAGAATACAGATAAGTGATGTTAGCATGTCTTCGTGACTATTCCTCCTTTGAAGTAAAAAGTGGCACAGTGAAATTCAGAGACAGCAGGGTTACCTGTGACAAGAACAGGTCAAGCTTTCCACTGTTCTTCAAGGAAGGGAACACATCACCATGGCCAGGCGGATACCTTCATATGTGTGAAAGGATCGTGTGTTTAGTGGCAATGACATGGCAGCCTAGGCCACAAAAGGTTTGAACTGAAAAAAACGTGAATAGCACATGCATACACACACACATATTTGCTTCTAATTTGCCACAACTCAATAAAAAGAACAGATCAAATGTGCCCCTAAGAAAAATTAAGGTGCATCATAAGGATCAGAAGAAAATGGGTACATCATACCATCCATCCTTGCCAGTTTCACCCTTGCAAGGTAGTGGCGTGAAATCTTCAGCCACAAGACGAGGGTATTGGCTCTGTATTGATGTCCAAAAGACAGATTAATGCATGGAAAATAAAGTGCAATTTTGAAAGTCACATCACATTTCGATTACAAAAAACAGGGGAAAAATGAGTTCAACCTAAGTGACAAACCTGATTGAAAGTGTGGATCTCGACATTGGCACCAGAATACCTTTCCACAATCTGCACACATTGGGAACTTATGATGCCATGCTCAACAAAGAAGATATAGAAATGTGAATAGCTACCTCAGGAGTTAATACTTTACCTTAATTGTATCATCATGCGTGTTGAATGAATTCATCAGCACAAGAGGCACTTTGCATCCGTACTTGGAGTTAAGATTCTGTAAATTATCCAGAAACATAAGCACCAAATAAAACTGACTTCACAGAAGCTTAGGCAAGAAGAAAAGAAAATAAATGACCTCAATTTGCTTGACTATTAAATCCAGAAACGTCAGGCCATTGCGAACTTCAATGACAGACCTGTGCAAAAGTTAGATGGTCAAGGAATCAGATACATAGGAAGCTTTGCCCGAGTGATAATGATGATAATGATATCCAACAAGTAGTCCTTAACATCCTAAAATGCCTATATGACAACGCTCTCCCCTTCTTTCTCAAAACCAACTAAAAAACTGTACTCGGTGTTTCATCATGTCACTAAAAGGTGACAAAAACCAAAGGAAGTGCATATTATGTATCATTGATGTCTGGGGAGACACACATTGAGCGAGTTATACAGTTTCTAACAGGTTTCCTAGCAGAGAAAATTTAATGAAGCTGGACAGAGCAACATTGATGTCTGATGGAAGATAAATTAGATCTTTCAAATTTCACCCAATTCAGAGGGACACATCAACTGTCTAAATCACTTGCATTGCATTCTACAAACTAAAGAATTAGTCATTGCATTGGGGAAAGAGTACCTTGTGTATGGAATGGCCACACATCAAGGGGTCAGCAAAGCAAAAATTATTACTGCAATTTGTTCTTGTCACTTACTAGCCAGCAGTCACATGGCTAATAAAGATCCAGCAAGGATTTTTTTAATTTTTTTTTGGGGGGGGGGGGGGGGGGTGTTCGTACGCTTGGCATATTTTTCACCATAAAGCAGAGGCATGTATGTGATCCGTCACAAGCGAATGCTTGAAGAGGCACGGAAGTGCCAATTGACATCGTTTGTAATCAAATAAGAATTTAACCTTCACATCAATGCCTTGCATTATTCTATAATCTTTCGCAAGATTCAACTGTTTGGTTGCTTAATGAAGATGATTAAGACTACGCAATTCGTCTTTTCCCTGGCAAATAATTCTCCAAAGGTTTATAAACAGAAAAGTGTATATCCCTATCTCGAAGAATAGACGGTCCACATGTTAAGCTTCATACGTATAACAGAGTCTGCATGTCTTCATCGCACTTTTTTTTTTTCCCATAAAAAATATCAAGTCTAACCACTAATGATTACGATCAGGATGATCTGATCCACATGATCAACAACAGATCACGATAGGCAGAATCAAATTCATTGAAAAATACGGTTAATCATCAGATCAAGCATAATGAAAAACGGAATCATGATTCATGATCTAAGTGAGAACAACATACTTGGGACCAGTGCAACCCATGGTGGTTCCCAATCCTCCATTAAGCTTCAGCACAACAAGCTTGTCCAAAAGCTCCTTGGTCTTTGCAGCATCTGAATTTTATTTGACAAATACGAAACAGATCACCCAAAGTTCAATCGTCATTTCTTCGGCACATTGCAATGTCGCAAAAAAAGAGAACATTCATGATTCATTAAGTGGCTACCCTCAGGTGGTGATGCCAAGGTATCATACGGAACGACGACTTCATCAGTCGGAGTCTGGATCTTGCTCCATTCAACATGCTGTGCTTCTTCACTACAATTTCAAGATTCATACATAAGATACTAATTACGATAACGAAATTAATGAGTCAAATGCAACAAATGCGAATCAAAAGATTACACAATGATCATCGGAGTCACCTGAGGTAGCGAGAAACAAGGTTGATGAATCCAGATTTCTCGTTATCGCTGCAATTCAGATCAGAAGAATGAGAAAAACAATCGAACAACAGATCTCAGATCCGATCATCAATGAAACGAAATTCGAAGGAAAAACAATCAATAGCAGCGGACCTGATTTGGCTGAGGCCAGACACATCTGATTTGAGCTTCTCAAGTTTCTCGGTATTGGACGCCATTGTCGGTGGAGATGAAGCTTCGATTCAGAGAGAGAGAGAGAGAGAGAGAGAGAGAGAGAGGACCGGGGGAGCGATGAATGGGGTGAGAAGGAGGGAGATGCCGAGGATTTAAAAAGAGTGACGGAAGGGGAGCTGAGGCGGATTCGTTAAATGCGTATTTTGTCCGATCCTATGTGCGCAAATCAATTTTTAGCCGATAGAAAATTTCGTCAAATGCATCGTCAATTCGTCATTGTTCATAGTTTTCTTTTCTTTTCTTTTCTTTTTTTTTTTTGGGGTGGATGGACAGTCATTCTTCATAGTAAAAAATTAGCAGCTAATTTTTTATTTGCTTTTCAGAGTACATGCCCTCATTCATTTTTAATGTATATATATTTTTTATACAAGTATTTATCAAATATTGATTTTTTGTTATATATATCTTTGTTGACGACGTGACATGGCTCATGAGGATATACATAGTATATGTTTCGGTTAAAATTAGACCTCTTATATTTATTTCGATTTGCCAAAATTTAGTTTTAGATTTGCCCAGATTTAGTATTAAAAAAGAGTTGAAAATGTCTCATCAAAGTTGTATAATAAAATGAACACTTTTATAATAACTTTTTAAGCGACTTTCAAATTAATATGAAAGTAATTTTTATAATTATTAGTGACTAAGAAATTAATTATTAGTCAATTTAAACTAAGCGATTATTTTAAAGTAAATTATTAATTAATTACACACTTGAAATTTGAAAGTATACACTCTCACTTACCATTTTTATATATTTTTTTCACATATATTTGTCATCTAGATAGTTTTACTTTTTCCTTTCTTACTTGACTTGTGGGAGTACGTAATTCAAAATTTAGTATATATTATAGGCTTTGCCTAACATAAGATGGTTTAGCCAAAAAAATTGCGCTTTAAAAATTATGTCTTTTTGGTGCGGGCTGGAAATTTTTTCTACTTAAACACTAGAAACTAATCCCTACGTCCTCTTTTTATCTATCTATTTCACAATTATTTTTGCCCAAAATTGTCTTCCTAAATTGTCATTAAATGAAGTCCTAACCAATAGTTTACATCATTTTTAGTAAGTTAAACTTCTATTGGTTAATATTTAACTTTCTTAAATACTGTATTTTTTACATTTAGGAAGATGAAAATGAAACGGACGAAGTACATTATAAGTTTAATAAAATAAAACTCGTGTAGCTTTTAATTTATCAAAATATATATAACTTAAAATCTGTATTTTTTAAAAAATTGTAAACATAATAAACTAAAATGACAATTTTGAGCTAAAAGAATGGACCAGTAGGATGTATGAAATATGCCTTCGTGCGATCAAAAAGTCACAAATTATATTCGAGTCTTAAAATCAGCCACTATCAAAATCAGGTTAAATTGTCTATAATTCAGCCCTTAGAGCTGGAGCCTTCGCCAAACTTTTTTTTATCCATTTCTTTTCTATAACATGGAAGATAACTCCTATCATGTACTAGAAAGGAGAATATACAAGCGAATATTATTGCGGTCCCGGTTTTTGAAAAATGTGAAAGGCGTCATGTCACACTCACGCCCAGTCGCCCCCCAGCTTGCCCAAATCAGGGGTGGAGTAAATCTAATTTTGGCTTCCATTAATCCATTCCCTCGTTTTAATTTTGCTTTTAATCCAGAGAGTCAAGGCCTTCTAGATTACATTAAAAAAAAAATTACCAGAAGCTTGTGGGCACTAACTTCCTTGTAAATTGTGCCAAGCAATTATCTAATTGCACCAATTTATATCGTGTATAATTTACGTAGTTTATATTGTGTATTTAAAATTAAAAGTATCTGATTTCTGCTTACATATTAGATATTAAAAAAAACTGTTAAAATCTTCTTTGGAAGATAAAAATACAATGTCTAATCAAATCAGATTGGGTGTTGTGCCATTACAATTGCTCAAAAAAATAACCATTACACTTGAGTTGTTCTATGATCACAAATTGAAGAGAGTAGTGTTTAGGCTTTCTTTTTCAGGCCAACATTTTTCAGAGGTGTGGAGTTTCTAAGTTAATTTTTAAGGGGATTAGTGTATGGGTTGTTCATGTTTATTTGTAGTCAAGCTTTAGGTGTGTATAATTGTAGTTATAATTATTGGGTGTAGAGGTGATCTCTTTGTGGAGTCTTTTTGAGTGAGGTGCGTGTATTTATGTGTGATTGATGCATTGCCGGTTCTTATAGTTTTACAAAATATCGAAAAAGGGGGGGCGTTGTGTCTCTAAAGTCTAGACATTACAATTCACTGGCTTTCAGCCGATATGTCAAGTACCAGAAGTCATCTAAATGAGACCAAACAAAATTGTAAATGATCATATATAGAACAATCCCATCACTATATATTAGCACATTTGAATCACACAGAGATTGTGGCATTGAGCTAAAACATAAAACTACACTTGTCTGTCACATTTTCATGTTTAAAAAAGGGGGAAGTGATTTCATCCCCACCACAGGCATGATCATAGGTAAAGATTCCCCCCAAAAAAGAACACACACAAAAACATAGAGTTAGATCCTAGTTGAAATGTAGTATTATGTGGAAAACGATTTGGAGTTAGTGCATGGATCTTATTAAGGTGAGAGTGTAACATGGTTTGCCCATAGGGTGAAGAGACCCAAAGCAATGGTTAAGGAAGGCCAAACCCTATTCACTAACCAATTAGCCATGATCCCTTCTACTTTGGTTGCACAGCAAGCAACTTGGCTCTTGTTACAGCTCAACCATCGAAGCATGTGACAATCCTCTTCATCTATATTGACACAGTCAATTTCTTGTGAAGATTTTTTAGGTCCTTTGAGGCCGTTCCTTGCAAACCCTAAAAATTTGTTTAGGATTGAAGGTTCCGATCTTTTGGTATTGACTTCTACTGATGCAACATATGTGCTTGGCAATCCTGCATAGACTTGAACTGTTGTTGTGGGTTGTACTTGATGGAATCGCGTCTCAACTAACCACTGGGATGAAATGAAGAGGCTGTGATTAACTTCTACTTCTTCAAACACCTCGAAATGGGGAGTGCTTGAAAAGTTGTCGATGTCATCATCGTCGATGAAGCTCTTGTTAGAATCATCATTCATGAACCCTTGGTGGAAATTATCCATCTTGTAGTCTTCTACCCCTGTGATTGTACCTTGGATTCCAAGCTCGGCTTCAAATGTTGAAGTGTTTTCTATATGGATTCTGTCATATTCTCCTCTCGAGCTCTGTTATATGTATCACATGATAAGAATGAAAAAAAATTACCAATTAGAATAACTTTTGAAGAGGTAGAGCAGTGCGCCTTTGAAGAAAATGTGGAAAACTACATGCGTCAACCAAATCTTTTGTGAAAATAATGTAAGGCTTGCTAAAATTGGCCTATATATATGTTTAGTTATCGAACGCAACCGTAACAACATGAGACTCAAATTTAATGATGTTCATCTCACATCCAAAATGAAGCAATTCCTAATCTAGATATTCGTTTGGGTTTGAACAATGACACTTGATCTTTTGAAATTTTAAAAAAGGGGATTGACCATATTTTTGAAGTAAGATTATCCATAACACAATGAAAATTGTCAAGATACCCATTGCTTTAAGACTTCACATGCAAAAATGTGTCTCCAAAAAAAGGGCACATATACCTTATGCGCTACTAGACATAAGACTTTGGGGTTTACCTTGTTATTGGCATTTCTTCCAGACATTACAACCAAATCTGAGTACTTTACCATCGTGGATTCATCCATACCTCGTATCTTCAAGTCCTCCCAAGAATTGTTGTCGCAATTCGAATGATCAAAGAGATGGTGTTGAGCTTGGCCCACGGAGAGGATTTCATCCAAAATACGATCATCAGATTTGGTATTCTGGGTGCTTTGGTTGAAACATGGTTGAGGCATTCTCATGGGCGTATATGTATGTCCAGAGTGAAAGTCATCAGTTCCAAATTGAGGAGAGCCCTCCACTTCCAATGGTGGTAGTGTGAAACGTTGCTGCAATCTTGCACACTCTAGTGCTATGTCAACCTTCATTGTAACATACCAAACACCCATATAAGATGGATCATAAGTCTAATTGATTTATACTTATGTTTGGTATATTAAACGAAAAAGGTCGCTAAGAGCTCTTAGCTCAAGTGGCATTGAGGTGGCCTTCCAAACTGGAGGTCATGTGATCAAATTTCATGACTTACAATTCTCTTGGTATAGAGATGTGTAAGCCAATCAGCTAAGCATATAAGCTTGGTTATTGTGGGTTAGACTCATCCCGTTCCCTTGCCTTGTACAATGCCCGTTGAGTTGTCCTGAGATAGAGGGTCTAGAAAATGTGACACATTACCTATTTTTATATACAGATCTTATCAATTATCTGGAAAAAATAACACACATATGTCAACCTGCTTAAATTAAAAGGAACAAAGATGTTGACAAAGGTAGTGTATATCATATAATTGTGAGTGTGTACTCCCAATTACCATGTATATATATTTTTCCTACGTGTATTATGGTAATGTATATTATACACCTAGGAGTTTATATGCTCACTTTCCACATATACATATTTTTCAACGTAGAGGCATTAATTATATTCTTATTCGCCACGTATATAGCTTGTGAGTGTATGTATTCTTAGAGGTATGATATGACTTTGATGTATTATTAGACAACTTTTAACATATAAGCGCTGATATAATTTGTGTAAGAGCACGTACTTTTAAAGTATAATATAGACTTTGGTCAACAAACTTGGTTAGTTAATATGTTTTCAATTTTAGATGACAATTAGATTGAAATCCGACCACATGAAATACAAGTCAAGTCTACATCAATAGACATAATGTCCTAGTACATTTTATATGATACATTTATATTATGATACGATACAGTAATTAGATCATGAGTTTGGAAAAAGGGATTAAAAAAAAGAAAAAAACATACCAAGTATGACATAGGAGTATAATGCAAGATAGGGATACTCAATTACCTTAGAAGGAGGGCACGAGATGGAGCCATAGTTGTGCAAAGAATTAGGGGTAGGAAAGGTAAAATCTTGTGGATCATTTAAATACTGGGTCCAGTCCCCATTTCCCACCCTCATAGTTTGCATTGATGAAGAAGAAGATGCATGAACATGGGCATGAGTTTGTGCGAATTCAAAGTTGTTGGTAGAGCCCGATCTCTCGATAGGAATGGAGTTGTTGTTGTTGTTATCGTAGTCGAACGTGTCGAAGTCAAAGTCACAGGATGATATTGCAGCTCCCTGATCGGAGTAGATGTTGATGCTCGACGACTGCTCGCTTGGCATCTGATCCATGCAGCTTCCATATGTATACTGCGGTGGAAATTTGGGAGCCGGTGGAGTAGGCGGTGCTGTTTTCTTGAATATTCGGCATAGTGCATATGCATCCTGTACATGTATATTAATTAGGGTTTTCACAAAAAAATTGGAGAAAGAAAGAAATAGTGAGAAATGTGTGGAGACAAAACAATCAGCTTGTCTTTCCCAACCCATAGAATTGATACGATATACAAAAAGGCAAAATATTAGGGTTGTATATTATATGTGCATCGATAAATATTACAGTGACTTATTGTGGTTACATGGTTCATTTTAATTTTTGCATCTAAAAGTACCTGTTTTTATGGTGATACGTATCATTTAATTATAATACATTGTGTTAGTGAAGATACGGTGTTTAGTTTTTAAGTGTACTTAGAATAACTGACAAAGATACATATTAAGATTTTCTAGACCGTATAAAATCACTATATATATTATGTAAATTATGTTTATATAGTCTATTAAAGCATCTACATCATATGTATTCATTTTGTCTAACAAAAATAAGTAATCATATTAATTATAACTATTAACATTAATATTGATGCTAGCTTTTAACCATCCAGTACCTGCAAACCACAAGGAACTTCACATTCTCTTTCATCAAGGCGATACTCATGCATAACCCAGTCAGTTCGACGACCATGGGGTGCTCTTCCTCGGTAGTAAACCAAGGTCTTCTTCGTTCCCACGGCTCGCGTTTGGGAGTTCACCCTTCGATCCTTACCAGTGGCCTTCCAATAACCAGCCTTTGTGGCTCGGTTGGTTCTTGATCCATTCGGGTACTTGCGATCTCTTGGGCTGAAGAAGTACCACTCCAAGTCCTTGCTTGGCAAAAGTGATTTACCTGTTGTAAATTTCAACATGTTTGTTTAATTAGTTTGCCCAACTAATGATTAATTCTAATGTAAATAGCACCATAACTATAATGTAAACCCAACTTTGAAACAAACAAGGCATGAGTCAAACTTAATTTATGTCAATCACACATACATTAAAATGAATAAGATTAAGAAATATAGTAAGTACTAGTTTCACTTATTATGGATTTTTATTAGGTTTGTAGATCTAAGGCTCTGTTTAGTTCTAAGAAAATTTGGTGGAAAGAAAAAAATTATGAAGGGAAAAAAGTAGAAAAAAAGTGAATTTTTTTCCTCTTATTTGGATTGAGAAAAAAATACAAGAATTTAGATATTGATTAATTACTTGAATCATATTGATATTATCTAAGCAGTGTGAGGTTAGAAAATTTGAAAATTTTTTCCAAACTTTCCTCACAATATTATGAGGAAAATTTTATCACTTATTTCTAACAATTTTTTCACCTAATTTTCCTCTATATATTTTATCTTTGTGATTTTTTCTAAACCAAACATAAGAAAAAAAGTTACTTTCTCAATTTTTTTCTTTTTATCAAATTTTCAAGGTCCAAATGGATCTAAATTAAGTTCTTATATTTGCGCAAATTAAGTATAATGAAAAATAAAATTGAATTCAAATTGAAGATTCTAGCTAGCTAATTAGGATTCTCCCTTTATTATTTTATGAATCTTTGGTAATGTGGATGGAATAAGAAGAATTTGACAAACATGAAGGGAAGTGCCTCCAAAGAAAAGCAAGCATATATCATTATAGAAACAATAAATTAGGGAGCACCAACAAGCCCTAGAAAGGAAGAAAACCATGCAAAAGGAAAGCATTTCCTTTGACCTAGTCAATTCTCACAATATTTTTATTTCTTTTTGACATTATTAATTAATAAAGAATTAATTCATCATTATGCTTTTATCTATACGGCCAGATATGCAATTTATTCAAATCCATTTTAGTTTCCAAGAAAGATTAAGTCACAGAAATGAAAATAAAGGGCAAGCAGTTGAAGTTTTCTTTTTTGTTGGTTTTTTTGTTTCGTTCTAAAAAGTTACGTACTGCCTGCTACAAATTAAAGCCGTATATTCTGCATGAAGCCATGAATAACTCAAAAGAATTTCTAAACAGGAAAAAGAGCAGGGATCGCAATTAGTTCATGCTCTTTTAATTTGCAAACCCTAAATGTCGAATGAAGAAATACATACTTGGGAGCTCCCAGGGCTCACACTTGTAGAGGTCAACTTCAGGGATGATCTCCAAATCGATTCTGCGACCGTTGATCTTCCTGTTGAGGTAGTACGCCACCAGCTCCTCGTCCGTTGGATGGAACCGGAACCCGGGTGGCAACGAAACAGGAGCCATTGATGAACTTGGATTGGATTCTTTCTCTCTCTTCAACCCTTTTCCTCTTGAGATGATTTTCTCTCGAGGAAGAGAGAGAAAGAGAGAGAATCAAGTGGGAGAGGGAAGACCTCTGGGGGCAGTTATGGGGTTTATATAGAGAGTTAAGGGATCAGTATAACTAAGGAGATCAACAAAGAGAACCAAAAAGTTAAAGGGCCCCCTAACCATGTTGGTAGGAAAGAGAGAGCTTCTATGTCTTTTCCTTTTTCTCTTTTTTCTTCCTAATTATGATTCCTGTTGTCTTTCATTGCAAGCTCTTCATTATCTCTCGTTGTATTGATCTGTTTCTTTCTTTTTTTTTTCCTTTTTACGAAATGATAAATGTCTTGTTACTAGACACTTTTTAAGTATCTTATCTTATAAAATTTATATTATAATGTATTATAATACATCCTAGGAGTGCCTACAATACACCCTTGAGGTGGAGCATTAGAATCAGCATAACTGATAAAGTAAAGATAAGGTGCCTACAATACACCCTTGGGGGTGGGGCCTTTCCCAAATCCTGCGTGAATGCCGGATGCTTGTACATCGAGCTGTTCTCTTTTAATGTATTAGATTGAAAAAACCGGTATATATGATTGTGTAGTAGAAAGGCATTACGCTTATAAATAGTGTAAAATTATCTTTTTATTCATAATTTTTCATAACTATAAATTACGCATATAATATGTGTTTGTGAATAAGGTTAATTTGACTATTGTGCATATTTGTACATGTACTAGTTAAAACTTCACAGTCGATAGTTTATTGTAACTACTGAAAATTTAGTGACGGTAACATGTTGAGTTAAGTCAAGGCAAGGCAAGACATTTGAACCAGATTCAAGCTATTATCGGCTTATAAGACGGAGAGCTCTCTGCATTAATTTTTTGATTCACAAGACTCACATTCGAGAGGTTATTTAAGAGGATTGAGTGTCAAACTACTTAAACTACTCTATTAACCTTTGTCTCTCTCGTAGAGTCTAATAACTAATACTACTATAATTGTTCAGATAACGTGATGAAAGTAGGTATGAACAAAGTTTCAGTAAGGGCTAATGAGCAAGTTATAAAATATAATTAAGAAAACAAGATGCCATACTTGCAAATTTGTCCTATGTTAGGGAATATATCAAATGAAAAGAAGAGGGAAATCCACGTGGTTAGGGTTGGATTCGATGCATTGCCTGCTCCCAACTGCCAATCAAAATCGAGGAAATGAAGAGAAGCAGCCCCACTTTGGTGGTTAACGAATTTCTCGTCTTAAACCCTAACCTCTCTCTTTCATGGCGTTCACATGATACCTACTTTCTTTTTTCCTTTTTCTTTAAAGAGGTTTTTTTTGGGGGGGAGGGGGACAGTTGAGTAATGCAAAATCAAACAATTAAGTACCAAGCATGCATGGATCATCGCTTCATTATTGGCACCTGTCTGTGTTTTGCCAGCTAAAAGTATACATGCTGAAGAAACTAATCAAGATCTTAATTTGTGTCAGACTTTGGTTCCTCTCTTGGGGTCTTGCCTAGATCTAGCTAGCTACCTCATAATAACAGCTAATTGCAAGCTCTCTTTTGGTGCAAAACACATTTTACATATATCCTTCAATTTTTCTTTTAATTTAGTTTTGGTGATGTTGGTTAGGTTGGTAGTTTTAGACTAAGATGACGTATTTGGTTAGTTGTCATGTTACTTGGGCTTGGATGTATCCAAGTTGAAGTCAACATCGATCATATATAGATGCATAGGTATCATGTTTGACTTAAAAATGTTTAAAAAGTTCGTAATTTTTTGGTCCAAAATAAAAGATATTTTAATTTGGGTGCTCATATCCATGTTAGAGTGTCAAGAGTTCAATATAGGCAATACTTGAGAGAAAATGAAGAGTCGAAGTAACATAGCTACCTATAATGTGATTGCAATACAGCTTTACAGTAGTTTAATTAACTGATGCAATTATTTATGTAATAGTAAAATGGATTAGCTAATAATTAAATACTCACTCATGTAGTTGTGCTTGTAACAGATGGATGTAGTCTAGCTATGTATGCGTTTGAAATTAGAAGGTATGAATGCATGGTCTCTAAGCTCAATCCATGCTAACGCATGTGTAAACATGCAAGGGGGTTGTTTTGGGGCGTGAAAGAGGGAGGGAACGGAGTACTGGGTCTGGCCAGGGGCGGGAGGGGCGGTGCCATGGGTGGCAATGGCCTAAGATGGTGCGATTATATATGCCTGAGAACAAGAGGATAGGCTATACAGAAAAAAGAGCAGGATGAGAGACAATAGGGTGGTGGGATAGGCATGGGCGCAGTGGCGGAGTCAGGATTCTGAACAAGGGGGGCGAGATTGGGAAAATTAAAGGGCACTTCCAAAAAAAAAACAGAAAAGGCATAACGAACAGTCGAACCAAGGACCTCACACCCAAAACAAGAGGCAACCACCACTCTGCTATGCACTCCTATGATGTATGCTTTTGAACTAATTAATATATATCTATTTTTCTTACCCATAAAAATATCCCACATTTAATTTTTTTTCTCCCAAAAAGCTGGGGGGTCAATTGACCCCCCTCGCCCCAACATGGCTCCGCCCATGCATGGGCGGCTCTTTGTGGAGTTTAGGGGTGTTCATGGATAACCCTAGGCCTAAGAAAATTCTGATATGTTATTTATAAGGAGTGAAAAATAGTGCATGTAGACACTCTTAAAATAGCCTAAACAAACATTGGATACTCTCATTAACTGGCCCAAGCATTAAGCATTCTATTTTTTTAAAATAAAAAGTACAACCTATACTATACAGAGTCATTAGAAACTGTGAAATTGATAAAGTAATGAAATAAAACTTACTAAAAATTCTTACTCTTCCCTTTCCAATGCTATACATTAAGGCCCAAAAATTCTCTCTCTCTCTAAAAACAGACACTCTCACTCTTTATCTCTCTTACGTGGAAAACATAGGAAGACCTAAAACTAAAACCTCCATTGTTGTTCTTCAACGACTCCAGCACCATCCACGACACATAAGCCATGAGCATCACAATTTCATTGTACAATATTTAAGAAGGAAACAGCTTGAAAAAAGCGAAGAAAATAATGTAAGCGGTAGCAGAATTGGTCCTAACATCGAGTGCAAAGAGACGAGGATATGATGATAAATGTTAATAAGTGGACACTCCTAATTCAAAGGTCTAGATCCACCCCCTGATCAGATAGGGTGTTGAGTGGTGGTTAGGGACTTAGGGTTTGGGTTGGGCGGTGTTAGGACTTGTTCTTTTCGTTCGTAAATTTTCAAATACCAACCTCAACATATGGCCTGTTCTTTTCGTGAGTAAATTGGAATGGGTAAAAGGGTGAAGTGGGTTGAAGTAAGTTGAGATGGGTTGAAGTAGATTGAAATAAGTTGAAGTAGGTTGAAGAGGGTTGAGATTGATATTTTGAAATTGATCCACGAAAAGAACATGCCCTTAGTCTAGTTTATTTTGGCCTGAGAGAGACTTCTCTTTTTCTTTTGTATTTTTAGTTTAAGGGTGTAAAAAGTAAAGTGTGTGTTCTTTTTCTGAATTCGGGTTCAAGTGCATGTCTTTGTACTTTAGATTAATTTTTTTCAATTATATTTTTATTTTGAATTTTTGTAGCTCAAATCCACTATTAATGTAGGAGTATTTGCATGATTTTTCTGTCACCTAGGTTGATAGTTTCTATTGTTTCTTTGTTTAAAGTGCATTATACTAGCTAATTTTACTATTGAGGGTAATGAATGGTAATAATCCCATTTTGCCAGTTAGACACTAATATAGACAACTCTGACCACCATCAATATGCAAATAAAACTTCAAAGTTTTAGAATAAGGGTTATTTTTTGATGGATTTTTTAATAGAAAAAAGTGAAGATTTTGACTCAATGAAGTAATAATGTGAACAATTATTTTGCTCAATATGGATGGAACAGCCATATGATAAGACCTTTTTATACACGCTCCCTTCTTACGCCAATAAATCACTCTCAATGATACAATAATTAACACGGAAATTATCAAACATAACCACAATTTCTCTGTTATTTAGTGCCTTGAACCCTTCAGTTTAAGCCAAATAAATTCTTCTTTCAAAACGTTCATCAATTCCTCGTTGTCCATACTCCACGTTCGCAAAATGACCATCCACATTTCTCTATGGACTTTTAAATCAGTTCTTCCTTAAAAGCCTTCACTTCTTCTATCACCCGTGTCAGCAAAATGACCATGCTCATAATCGTTGTACCGAGGCTAGGTTATGTTCACTCAGTAGTAGTCAAATAAAAAATAAATAGGATAAAAACGTTGGTATATTAATGTCCAACTTGCATGGTTGGATTATTCCCGTTCAATTCCTTCAAAGGTCAGATTATTGCCATCCATCACCCCTTAACAAAACTACATTTTTTTGCAGTTCAAATATAATTTTTCCCGATAGTTTAGTCCATTCAACAAGGTGAAAATATAATTGAATTAGTTCAAATTCAAAAAGGAAAAAACAAGGAGATTTGTTTTCCCTTTTTTTTGGGGGGGGGGGTGTGGGTGGGGGGAGGGGGGCTCTACTCGCCAGAATTCAATTAGGAAAACTAAGACTGAAAAGATGAATGAAATTACATGGATGAACACTTTCTCTAGCTTCCAGCTCAACTGAATGGATATCAATAGCGGTATAATAACACTCCCAACTTTAAACTTACACATGCATATACATTATACTATTGGTTTATTTATTAGTTATATGTCAAGGCTGAATTTGAATGTATTTTTATCGATCTAATGCAACAATTTCATAATGGTATACAATTGCATATGTTTAAAATGGTGGAGCTTTTAAGTGTATACAATTACATATGTTTAATATGCACTTACATTACCAATAACAAATACTTTCAAAATCGATCTTTATATATAAACAGTAAATAGATTTATAGTATGGTTCACGAATATTCAAGTTCAAAGTTGTAAGTATTATGATTCAATATCCCCATAATACACTAAATTAGCATCCAAAATTCCATGTTAATATGGATATACTGATATGCATAGACTAAATGAAGAGAAACGGACATGAATTTAAATGTAAATTCAAATATAAATATAAATCTATTCAATATATAGAGAAACGTATTTGAACTTAATTATAGATGTAAACATAGTATAGATATGAATCTGCCAGATACATGATATCTGCCCTGTCCTAATCCTAAATGCATAGTCAAAAAGTTACAAGTCAGCTTTCTTCCTGCACTGATAAAATACCTGCCCATCATACAACAAACAAGGATGAGCTGGCCAGGCAGGAACATCAGGTATCTTAAAACTCCAAACATCCTAACCTGAAATACAACAAATCAGAAGCCAACCCTACACATACTTCCCCCTGTATTTGGGCTTGGAATCTTTGCAAAATCTGGAATCACCACCTTCTCCCTGGTGGTGATTTGCAGGAGCAAACACAGCTGAATGAAGGTTGCCCTCCTCGAGCCACTTCAAATGGTTTGCCCTAAACTCTAAATGCATAATTCTAGCTGCTTCTGCTATTTCTTCAGTATATGGAGCTGTCTTGACCATAGTCAGTAACACCCGGCTGTACCGGAAGCTAAGTATCTGCTCGGAAACTGCAATTAGTTTGAAACATGAGTGCTCTGGGAAAGTTGGATCTGGTGAATCCTCCTCTCTGAGCACCGGGTAGAAGTAAACGAGCCTTCCGCCCATAACAAGCATCCTGGCAGCCAGATCAAGAAGATCATGAACACACTCAACCAAGCTGTATGAAGCAGTCGAGGGTATATGGTCTGCTCTCTTGTCATCAGGTACCGTATAGGGGCCTACAACGCCCTTAAGCAATTTCCGGCCTCCAGATTTTCGCCCGCCAGCACGAACACCATATGGTGGATCACAAATCATCGCATCAAAAACCTTGCAAAAGTAACCAAAATGTAATATTTCAAAAAACATGGAAGTTATCCTGTGAGTAGTGTGAGAATGGACACGTTAAGTATCAGAAAGGCAGCTGAGAAAGTTCAAGCTTGAAAAAGGTAAAACAAACTGAGCAATGACAACATCAATGTCAGCTGTCAAGTGAAGAATTGATTGAGCTAGCCCTACAAGCAAGCAGTGAAGAGTGCAAAGAATTAGAGCCACAAGCAAGTAACGGGCTTCCTTGATAAAAGTTTCTGAGAGTTAGCAGGTAAGAACAGCTTTATGCCTGCCTCTGCAAAACCCCCCCCCCCCCCCCCCCCCAAAAAAAAAAAAGAAACAAGAAGCAAGTGCAGCAACCTAGTTTTGCTGTTTTGCAAGCATAATGACAACATGATTGGCCATCCCCATAACCTTGGAAAACTATTCTTCCACCAATCCCCTATCCTCCCCCGTATGGAAGCATCAAAGCCAAGAGAAGCCAAGAGAGGGTCACTTCTTTCAGCAGAATTCCATTTTACTCGCATAGCAGACACGAGACCAGAGAGTAGACAGTCAAGGCTCAACATTCATTACTCCCGGTAGGTGCAGATATTTACCAAGAGAAAGATAAAAGAAATGTCGTAACCTAGTTTTGCTCTTTTGCAAGAATAATGACATTATGATTGGCCATCCGTGTAACCTTGGAAAACTATTTTTCCACCAATCCCCCATCCTCCCCTTTATGGAACCATCAAAGCCAAGAGGGGGTCACTTTTTTCAGCTGAATTCCATTTTACTCTCATAACAGACTCGAGACCAGAGAGTAGACAGTCAAGACTCAACATTCATTACTCCAGGTAGGCGCAGATATTTACCAAGAGAAAGATAAAAGAAGTGTCGTCTACGGGCAAAGTAACTGGAAAAGGATGAATAGTTGGTGACTTATGCTTTAGCCACTATATTCCAGCTTGTAAAAGCAGTATATGCAACTATTTGATAAGGATATATGCCCAGAGCTCACATATCCATGCCCACCAATGCAATGTACATCCATGCATCTGGTATATTGCATTACACCTTTCCAGAATTTACTTTAAATAGAAATCTAGTGGGCAGGGCACTAATTGAAATACAACGCTCAGGCTTAGGTAATTCTGAAGCAGCATGATTTTTGCCTCTCTTACTAGCAAATTGGAGGTTACATTGGGAACAAAATCTCAACCTGTCATGCATAAAACTGTGCAGCGGCAAGACCCAAATCAGCTGTTGCATTCATCAGTTATCACTGAAGAATTTACCATTGGTTACTAGTTAGTACAGTGAAACTAAAACAGCATTTAAGGCACCAGAGTCAAAAAATTAGCACATTCAATCACTCTGACTCAAAAACACGGCACAGTCACCCACTTTCAGTCCAAAGCTTAACTGGTGTCACAAGACCAAAGGGAATCTGTGCAATACAGTGGCGCCTGCTGGCAGAGCAGCTAGAGATGAAAACACCATTCTCGTTCTCTAATTTCCTCTTCTGGGCCATTTTGCCTGCCCTCAGCCAACTCTCAGTAAATCAACAGCAAGCGCACAAGCAGCATCAGTTGCATAATCAAACAACTCTGACTTTCTCCCATTTATTAATTTCTTCATTGATTTTTTTCATATGACGCTGGTTTCCGTCAAATGCCGTAAAAATGGAAAAAGTCCTTCCAATTCTCATTCAATCTGGCTACTCTCACCAACTTCCTTGTTATTCTCAAAATAATCTTATTTTTCCTTCTCTTCCACACCTTGATGGGATGTGTAGCTTGGAATGGCATGCAAACAGTTCAGATTGAACTCGATGTGCATCAACTCAAGAAATCAGCCAATGAAAATTAGCAAATTTGTTATGATCCTCACACACCCTACCTATGAAGGAACCTCACTGGGGGAATTTCAATGCTGATGATGAGGAAGTCAGAGATACAGGAAGCAGAGTGAGTGAGGATTACAAAAAGAGTCCATCTAGGCGGCAAAAGTATTAGTAAAATTGCTTAGACCTGACATTAAGTGATGAAGTACACATATTTGAAATCAAAAAAAAAGAAAAAAGTAGAGCCACAAGATTTCAGCCTGCCATCTCAGATTTTCCAGTAGACAATAGTCAATAGCATGCAGGTCGTAACAAGAAGATACATTAATTTCTCTAAACAAGTATGTACAACATCAAAGAGCAAGTACCTCTTTTAAACCAGCTCGCCATGGAGGAAGGTTATTATCTGCCCTCAGTAGTGATATTGGTTCTGGCAATCCATACTGTAGAAATGGTTAGTATAATGTACACAGGTCCCCATTAATATGGGATGCCAGTTAAGAATGATCAACCATTATTTGTCAGGAATGTGACACAGGATAGCAATAAACAATGCAATAAACCGATTGTTTAAGTGTCGACTACTCTTGGCCACATTAGTAGTAGTATGTTGCCGCTTACTGCTCAAGGTACATACAACTCTTACCCCTCATATGTTGTTCTTTATAATTTACGTTATTTAAAATAATTAGGTCTTGTGTTTGTTACCTTTGTTTATCAAATGATTTTCAACTTCTAAAATTCTTTCTTAAAAATTTTTATGTGAGTCTATTGGAATCGATCTCTCTATGGGCAGTCATGTCTATAGAGATAAGGTTGCCTACATCTGGATCTCCTCAGACCCCGCAAAAGCGGGACCATAATGAAAGTTGTTGTTGCTATTGTTGTTGTAGAAATGTTCTAATATTCAGGAGCTTTTATATTGTGACAATTAGTATCTTTACCTTTATTTTTACGCACATCTAAGAGTATCCAGAGAAGAAAATATTAACAAAGAGTTTCATTTATAAGTAGTCCAGTAAGATTTAGTATCCTAATCTATTGAGGATCATATTGGGTATGTATTTTTTGTCCTTTTCTAGTTTCCTCAATATCACCCAGCTTCCCAAAGTTTATAAAGTGCTAAACTATTTTACCCCTTCAAATTATGTGGCTAATTAGACTGAATCATTTGAAATTAAATTGAGTTAAATTATAATGTCTCAAATCTCAATGTGAGATTTCTTGGCTCTGTGTGAGCCCAATCCCAAGGATGATTTCTGCGCAACTGTCCCAAACCTAAAGCCACATAGGAATACTTGTGAGTTGTGGGTTACCTGCTTGAAGTTACTCCAAACATTATGATCAGGCCCCCGTCCATCCCGAACCACCCTTATGTCTATGTCTGCACCCTGAAATATATATCAGTCTTCAAGCTGGCAACTATCTACACCACAGTTCGCGAGTAATTTTCTTGCAAACAATACGAAAAAGTATTATAAAAAAACTATTCTGTAAATGGCCAAAAAACTAACCATGGTCATGGCTCCAAAATGTGCCGCAGCAACTAGAATGCTCCCGGTGCCAACAAAAGGATCATAGACAAGCTTTCCAGGGGCAGCAAGTCCTTGGTTGGCCATCAGGAATGCCATTTCAGCATCCATTGCTGTTGGTCCAATGTAAGTACGGCTTTTTAACTGATATGTGGGTAACAGCTTTCTATCTGCCGCACCAATCTCCCGTCCAAAGAAGATTCTCTTTTCAACGATGGGAGGAAGACCATTGTTTGATCCATAATCATCAATTTCTATGAGCCAAAACTTATGATCTGGATTCTTTAGATTTACTTTGCCCTGAAACAGAACATTGACCAACACCAAGTGAAGAATCAGTTAGCAGTCACAGGCAAAAAGGAACTACGGGACTTAAGAGAATATAAATACAAGGCAAACGAGAAAATGACCACCCTGAATGCTCATAAAAACTTCTATATGGTTGAAAAAGTGGTCAACAACAATCATAAGATTATTCTATTTGATTGTGATACAGAATGAAATAGCATAGAGATCAAGTCTCTGTTGCACAAAATGTGGGGCTCACTGGCATAGTATGTAGGAGACATGGGACACTTCTTACTAGGAATCAGGTTCGGGGGGGTTTCATTAATATTTAATCTTCTTAATTTACTTTTATATATTACCTTTATCCTTTTTAGGAAGGGTAAATTTACACATACACACAACCTGAGGAGAATTGAACCTCAGTCTCTCTTGTGGAAACCAAGCATCCTACCACTAGGCTATCTCCCAAGGGGGCTACGTTTCCTTACTTTTTATGCTGCTACTGCAGATGCTTATCATTTGTTATACACTCTTTGTTTTACAATACAATTGATAAACCTTTTTTTTTTTTGGGGGGGGGGGGGGAGATCTGACTATTATAGAAGACAATGCCCAAAATCTTCTTTGAGATGTCTTAATGAGTTTCACCGGCCTAACAAAGAAAAAATTTTATGATAAAAAGAGTCACAGAACCTTTCGTAAAGAAGTCCCACCTCCTGTAATAACATTAGCAACCTCACTTCTATCCAACCACCAGAAGGCCTTACCTTTAACACATCACCTCATGAGTCAACTCTTGCACTGACACATCTACGTTTTTTGCTTCTAAATTTGAAACTGAAACTACAGCTGATTTCTCTATGTAAGTGTTAAAATTAATGGACCACCAAATTGCTGCAAGAGTAATAGTCAACGGCCTCTTACTGAGAAGACCTTTAGTCTTCACATTCCTAACTGGAAGACTGTTGAGAAAAACACCTACACATAATGCCAACAGCTCATAATAATACCAACTTAATTTGCTGAGTTAATACGGTAATGTTAAGAAAAATGTACAATTAATACAAATCATACCAAGAAAAGCAATCATAATACCTTGAAAGGAATGAACGAAAGCTTCTTGAATATATCCTTTTGCTCCTCAGTGCTGAACGTCTTGCCAAAGCTGTCAAGATTTATCCTGAAGCTGCTCTCAGATGTCAAGTATCGTAGCTTCCTATCATCGGGATAAGCAATTACCGCCTCCTCCAATTGATCATAAGAACTTCCTTCTCCCCAAAGCTCATACATTCCCTTCACAAGTATACCTGCCAAGCTAAATTTTGGTCAACACTCATGAACACCTTTACATGTTTTGTTCTGCCCATAGTTACTGGATTCTCTCAACCCCCAGCATACCGCGAATCAATTCGTGCGAACCAGAACATGATACCAATTCACCAAATCTGATGAATTCAAAGAACCCATCTCCTATCAGAATGGTGTTGCATATTTCGTGATTCATAGGCCAAATTCTGAAGAAAATGGAAGGATTTTTGAGATTGCCATGAATGGGCAAGCTTTTTACATAACAAAACAAGAAGAGGGGAGAGAGGGACCGAGAAAAAATAGGGATTAATCTGAAAACGATGCCCCATTTGGGGTGGGGGGGGAACCCTCATAATTTATGAGTGTCTACAAAATGTGAAGTTTTGAATTGACAGACTAGATGTACGAGTAACGACCCTCGTGTACCAGATTCTCCACAGAGCAATCAGCCTAACTTTATAGCCTAAAGATATGCTCATCACACAACAACCCTCGTTCATACATATTACAAGTAACTGTACTTTCACCTTGAGATTCAAATACCCACATCCAGGGGTTTGTTATGCTCATTTTAACTGTTAATCCAGAAGACTGTTAACTTTTTCATACTTCCAATGATAATCGGTTGCTCAAATTCAAACAAACAATTGAAATAGCTTGAAATTGAAGAATTTGAATACAGATAACTCAGAATTTAGCTGAAAATAGATTGACAACAACAACAACAACAAAGCTGCAAAACAATGATTAATGTGGGAAGTGGAAATCAAAGAAGAATGAGAAGGAGAACTGACTTCGATTAGCAATTTTACGAGCAATGTCCTCAGAAGGGAGATTGACGAAATGGAAAGGGCAATCAGGGTGGAAATTCGCCGGTAGCTTCCATTGAAGAGAGCGAGTTTGATTGTGGTTTTCGCCATTGTTGACATCTTCTTCTTGTTGTTCAAAGGCGCCAAATAGCTCAGCTAGGGCTTCAACTTCTGGTTTACGGTAGTCTAACAATCTGTGGAAGAAGACGCACAGATACCACATTTCTCTCTCTCTCTTTCTCTCTCTCTCTCTCTCTGCCGATTCAGGTGGTGGTGGAGGCGCAGAGGGTTTTTGGAGCGCGCTCTGCTTCTGCCCATTCTAAAACTCAAAACCCCTCCTTCCGTTTGCTTTTTAAACCAAAAAAAAAAAAAAAAAATCCCCGATCGGAATATAAAGAATATAGTTCTTCTATTATTAAATTTTCTTTTGATAAGATTCAATTGTAAGACAATACTTTCAAAGAAAAAGAATCAAATTATCTGAATCATCTTATTTCTTTTAATTTTTCTAATAATCAATTAGTTTAAATACAATAATAAAAATTATATTGATTATACCATCAATATATGAACACAACAAAATGAAAAGTTTTAATAAAGAAATATTAACGAGTAAAAAAATTCAGATAAGATGAGTTTTTTTTTTAAGTATAAATGTGAATACAATTTTCCCCCTCCCCCCTCCTGAGATATATATGTAATATAATATACAACAAATTTATTAATTTTTTTTATGCGCGATTAAGCTCATATTTAATAATAATATAAATAAGATTTATTGGGATTTAAGTGAAAATTATTTACTAGAGCTTCAAAGTAAATACAACAATTATATTTAGCTAAGAAGTTTTTCAATCCTTCCTTTGATTTCTACAGGCTAAAATGGGAAATAAAAATATAAATTTACAAATAGAACATAAATAGATACATGAGTGATAATTTAATCAAGTTCTTTGTTCCATCCATCCTACCAACTCCCATCTCTACTTCCATTGTTAATCTCTTCGTTCAAGATTTTCCACAAATCAAGGACATATTATTTGATTTTAATCCACCTTTTAATTCCGACATGTCGATATCTTTCTTTTCAAAGTTTTTGTGCTTCTATACCACTGGAAAAGAAAAACCTACAAAAGGGTAATTGGGTTTTGAATTTTTCCTTATTATTATAGGTGACTCAAAAAAGAAAATCAATAGCATTCTAGATTATGATTTCATTTTAATTCACTCCATTAATATTAATAATAAAAAAATGAAGCAGTTGATTGGCAGTCTTCTAACTAGGAATGCAAAAACACAAAAAATATTGCGGATTTTAATCTATTTATTTGGCCCTCTAAAATCATTCATTGAATAAAATAAGGTTCATCTTCATCGAAAGGCATTAATTCTTCTTAGGACGTGTGTACGCATAAATTTATCCCAAAAAAAAAGAAATACAAGCATAATATTGCAACATCAAAGAATTCTTGTGCACTAACAAAACGATGTGGTTATGTGAAAAGCTTGTATCATACTCATATGGTACATATTCTCACAAGCCACTTAGGCCTTTTTTTTTTTTTTTGGATCTTAAATCCTTTATTTATCGAAATCGAGTTACTATTTGCTTAATAAGAGGCAGAGCTCTTCCATCACAGATTTTCTTCACTTACAAGACTTGAATCCGAGGCCTCGCTTAATAAAAATAAGTGTCAAACTACTTTAACCACCTGTGTTAATACTTACTAGCCACCCAGGCCTTTATATATCAAAATTTCCAATATGACATGTACAAATTAGAATATATATATATATATATATATATATATATATATATTATATATATATATATATATATATATATATATATATATATATATATCTATATATATATATATATATATATATCTGTGTGTGTATGCGTGTGTGTGTGTGTGTCAACCAAGACTGCATACTTTTAAGTGTAGATATATATTACACATTTTAAAATTAATCGAGACTCATCCTTTTAAGTGCTATGTTAATGGAGGGAAGCAAATCAATTCAATATATCTGAGAAGATGATATTCAAAATGGAATCCATTATAGATGCACCAATGATTCAATTCCAAAATTCCCTCAAACACATGTC
The DNA here is from genome assembly GCA_029747015.1 of Carnegiea gigantea. Classification (NCBI taxonomy): domain Eukaryota; kingdom Viridiplantae; phylum Streptophyta; class Magnoliopsida; order Caryophyllales; family Cactaceae; genus Carnegiea; species Carnegiea gigantea. Next base: position 389,208 of record JAKOGI010000144.1, read on the forward strand.
AGAAATGACAACGAGGAATGAGAAACGATCCATAGAAAAGAGAAGAAGAAACAAATAGGCATATATAACGGCATAGTGCCAACAACCCGTAACGGAGGTGACAAGCAATTCACAAGCCAATGAATCCCCACCCCCACAACCACCCCCCCCGCCGAAACAAAACAAAAAAAAGAGGAAGAAATCAGAGTGACAAAGCAGAAATACTTAAATTGCTCTTTTTTGAGTACCAATTTATTGAACATTCAATAATTGCAGCTTCCAGCTAAGCATGAACAAACACTTAAATTCTTAAATGACAAAGCTAGACATTTCTGCCAGTCTCTGAAAACCAGAGCAGAAAGTTGTTCTAGAAGTTTAGGTATCCAGCACAATCCAGGAAACCCGAATCCAATTTTATTCAGAAACAAAAACTAAAATAGAACCCCTTAGATGCTTTAATCACAGCGGCAACAGGGAGTTGAGATTTAAGTAGAGAAGTGGAAGGCAGATTTGATCACACGAACAGCACGGCTAACAAAAGCCTCAATGTTTGATATGCAATCAGAGTTGGCATCGTCAATAGAAAGCAAGCTGCATGCCAGTATTTGGAAGGCCACAGTCAACAAAGAGCCACATGGTCCTGCTATGCTTGCGCTAGTCGAAGCTCCAGCTCTTTGATATGGGCCGTCAGTGGTGACTGCAAAACCCGATGCAAGAATCGGGATGTTGGTCGAGTCTACACCAGTTGCCACTAGCCGTATGCCTGATGTATCAATCGGCGTGTAAACTATTAATGATCCCAGCTGCTCCACCATGCTTTCTCGAAAGATCATTATGTTTTCACAAGGATTCTGAGGTCGATTGCAACCCAAAAAATAAAGGTATATTTTGTTACGGTCAATCAGATTAACAGGTTGATAATTCAGTATATTGAAAGTAGCTAAAACAAAAAACTTCCTAGGTAAGAAAATATGGTATGACACAACATTCTTTACGATATTTCAGTGATAGATATTTTATCTGACAAAAAAAGCGGACTTGGCAAAGCTAATGTGTACCTCATTACCTGCTCTTTAAACAAGACACCAAACCTAATCGCACCCAAAATATAGACAAGCACACATTCTGATTCTGGCCGGAACCTAAATTGACCTCACTTTAAGCATTTGACCAGAACATTCTAATAACACATTGTAAGCTGATCCTAACCTGGCTTGAATGATCATTTGCCAGGTCTGTATAAAAGCAAATCTCCATCAATTCAAAAAAAGATCATTAGCGAGTGCTCTTGATCCAAAGCTGGGTCAATGTAAAACTTTGCTGAGGTTAATGACTCACTCCCTTACTTAGAGCAAGCCCAGCGCTAAGCGCGCGGGCCAAGTTTGGCGACATGGCGTGCAGGTCGGAGGCGCGAGGGCCGGCAGCAGATGGTCCGCGAGATAGGCCCGCTGAGACGGCTCATTTGGGCGAGCGTCCCTCAGCCTAGTTTTCCTTTTTTTTTTGTTTTTTTGTTTTCGTTTTTGTGTTTCGTGTTTTGTTTTTGTTTTTTTTGTTTTTCTTGTGTTTATTTTTTATTTTTTTATTTTTATTAGTTTGTTGGTTTTGGTTTGTCTAAAATTTTTATTTTTTTATTTATTTATTGGATTTTTGAAAAGAAATTGTAATTTTTTTAACAAAATTGTTGTATTAGTTGTATTACCAAATTATTATGTGCACATTATTTTTTCCAAAATTAATAAACCCGAACAACTAATCAAAACAAAAACAATAAAACAATTAAGTATGGTTAGGTGTGGGGTCCATTGGTATTATTTTATTTGATGAGCCAAAATGGTGAGTCTTGCATTGGAGAGAGTGATGATTGTGAGATAAAAAATTGGAGAGAAGGTTGATGTGGTAATGGTAGGCCCCACCCGTGAGCCAAAAAATTGGCTCACGGCTGGGAATGCTCTTATTCACTGCAGGAAGTAGAAACTGAAAATTAACTGTACATGATTCGTGTCATCATATGTATGTTTTTTTTGGTTGTTTCCCTTGTCTCCCGCAGTTTTGTTTTTTAGGGGGGGAGACACTGACATGACAGTATTGTCATGTCTTGTGACCAACACTTGCTCTACCAACAGCCACTTACCCTGCAGAAAGATTTGTACCGACAGGGAAGTTCCAAATTCAATTCCAAGCAAACAATAACAAAGCATATTCCCCAACCCGGAGGTGTTGCACATTCCTCATCCAAACCAGGCCGAGCATAACAAGTAGGTAAATTAATAATCTTGTCTATGTAGCGCTGACACTTCTCAAGAGTGGGACACCAAGACCACCTCAGGCACATATCCAAGAAATAAAAGAAATATAGAGAATTTTTTCAAAAAATGAAGAGACTACAATGTACATGTTAGACACACGGAAGTCAAACATACTGAACACAGTAGCGATGCTGTACATTTTTTTTGGTCTTTGTCCTTATAATAACATCAGAATTCAGAAGTAAATATGATCTTCAATGAAAACATATTTGACACAGTATTGGCATATAATAAATCTCAATCCTATTTTTAGGAATATTCATAGTTAGTTACGAGTGTATTCTTGAACCAAAGATATATTCAAGCAAGAATAGTCAGTAAGTTCCGCCATTTGATTGTCATTTAATTGCATTAAAGCTTTCAGCAAGTAAGAATAACTTTAATATTACTCAATTGGCGAGCCTTATGTCATTGTGTCATGTCTATATTGCTATATTGGCATCCATGCATCATGCGCATGACTATAACATTTTGCTGTCTGTTCATAGAAAGTTTAAGTCAATTCAAAACTGATTGTAATTTTTTTAAAGTACTATTTGCTAATAATAATATGAGTATTAAGAACTGAATATGGCATAGGACTTTGAAGTTTGTTGAGGGTTGTTATGAGTTACGATAGGGGGTAATATTTTCGGCTTTTCAGAAAGTTCCATAAAGATAGTCTTAGAAATTTGAGATCAATTATCTTTTTATTTGGCTACGCACATGGCCTCAACTTCATCATGCATCTATCTTAAATTAGATAATCTCATGCATGAGAAGTCTAATTTTATTTTGTTTTTGGTTAACAAAATCTATTTGTTCATGTAAATCGTTGGAAATTACTGAATGATGCCCTAAAAAAGCTAGCTTCAGTCTCTTTAAAAGAAGAGAAAAAGGAGAGATGAATCCACAGTTAGGATAATCATTAGCTTGTCACTAGACTCGCTTACGCAATTCAGCTGGCAAAAATAAGCTTTTTAGCATTAAAAAAATGTCAAAGTCATCCCCCTCGGGAAAAAGGAAAAAACAAAAGAAAAAACAACCTCCAACACATAAGTACTGTCAAACCTTGAGAGTGTATGAAAATAAGCATTCATTCTGCTGCTTAATAGCGTACAGTTGAATATACAACCCCCCCAAAAAAAAAAAAAAAATAGTGTAGGCTAGAAATAGTTTTGCAGTGACTAAAAATATTAATTATTATGCCAATAATGTTTTAAACTGTGGGACTAGTGTAAACTAAAGCTTTCCGCCCTTGAGTACATAGCAAGACTTGGATTGTTGTCTATTGACCATTTGACAATCTACACACTTCAAAACTCCATCAATGAAACAGAAAGGCACAATGAGTTACCTGCAGAACAGAGATACGATTTGCTGAATGACTTCCAGTTGGTATGTGCATGATCTCACGCACTGGGTTTCCAAAGCAAAGGACATCCCACTGATAGACATCAATGAAAAATTTTTTAAACAAAAAACATTTAAAGCATATGGATCTAGAGAACTCTTTATGGATAGTAGTAATCTAAGGATACACATTAATGGCGATAAAATTGCTTTAGAATGAGTATCTTTGGACCAAGCTTGAACTAGCTATTTATTAAAGCATGCAAATTAGCATATTTGAGTTATTCAATGTAACAGATTCATTCAGCAGCAAATTTCATTTGACTGCCATCATGCCTTGTCAAAATACGAGGTCTCTTTTCAAACATTGAAATCAGAAACATCGACAAAGGCGTGGGCATATTTTCTGAAAAGAATCACTAAAATGTGTAGGAGGAAGGAAACTTACTCTGAGGAAACTGAAATAAAAACCAACCAAATGATAGATTGATCCAACCAGGGAAAGGTTCAGTTGTCATGACAAAAACAGAAAGCCAAGAAAACACATTAGGAGAAAAACAAGATATTGCACCTGAGAACGCATTATGTGATCATTTGAGTACTTAAGGACTCTTTCATGAGGTGCAGGAACCCAAAGAGAGGTAGCAGCTGAGATGATTATGCCTGTTGGTTGACCAGGAAATGTGTTCTTGCGAGCAACAATACCGACTCTGCTGTCTGTCATTTCAGATGATTGTTGGAATTCTGCAGTGCCTAAAAAACTGAGGATAGAACAATAACTCTTGACCACCCTGCAAGCAAGTGTTATCACGCTTCTCCATCCTGCAGATGATGTTTTTGCTTAAAGAAGAGGACAGGGGGGACATAATTAGCAAAACAAACAGAGAAGCCATATTGCTAATGGAAGTCATGAAAAGAACCCCCTCCGAGTTCACGGCCAGGTCTGCCAGCCTCAACCATATAAGTATAACGCTCACATGCTCTCTGAAGTGCCATAACCCATCTCTTTGCACCAAATCCAAGTGCACTTTTCACTAGCTCTTTGCATATAGGATGAACTTCAAACCGATCATCAACTTCCACATGTTCTATGCAGGATACCTGTTAAATTGGAATGTCTTGGTGACACATACAAAACAGTACCAAAACCTTCAGAATTTTAAGAAGGGGAAATTAATGAACAACATTATGAAGGATGTTCCAGTAAACATTTGAGGGAAATAGAGACAGAAGAGCACGTTATCACTTGATCAGCTGATCTGCTATTATATCACAATGGCACCCCCTCAAATATACGTAATCAAATCACTCGATTCACTCCAAGTGAAAACCCCAACAAACTAATCAACTACGAACAAAGGACTGAAGTATTCAAGTCTCACTCACATAAAACAAATTCCTTATAATGAAGAGAGCTCTCTAGAGTTACTAAAGACATATAACTGTGAGCAGCAGGACGTCTTCCAGTGAAAACCTATGGATTTCAACATCATTATTTCTTGATAAACATGGCAAATCTTAAAAAATTCAATCTAGAATAAGATCAGTATGGCTAATGTGCACCACAAATTGCATAAGCAAAGGAACAATAGAAAAATTTACCTTGGTGAGTCCATTGGACAACTCCTGGGTGGTCATACAGCCAGAAGGATGCTTCCAACAACAGGTTGGGGAAATACGAGAACGACCTCTAAGATAATCACAGGAAACATCTGCTATTACCCAGGTGCCCATCTCAATCTGCCGACAATAGCGAAGCACATAGAATTCTTGTGCTTGGACCAGCGGTGAAAGGAGAAGCATTTGCTCATATATCTGCCTTAGTTCTTTTGATTCGGTCAAACTTCTCCTAATTTATTTCTTGGTTGCCAATCATATTACATGCGTATAGCTTACCAGCTGCAATGAGCCACTTCGGTTCCGTAACAATCCAGCTTCTATGATGTGAAGAGTCCTTGCTTCTGAAATAACAGTAGGGAAAAAGTCAAGCCATTTGTCCTGCAAATTAGCACAAATGTTAGAAAGTCACGCCAGGCGGTAATTGTTTTGATGGTTGGATATATACGAAAGACAGCAAGATGGCCTATTGGCCTTCCAGGTCCAGGCAGAGATCCACAAGCGATCTTGCGTTCATCACAACTACACCAGAATCCTTGGAGGATTCAATTCTTGATTTGGGATTCCTAGGTCCTGCAGAGCAGGAAATGATGTTCTTGTAGCTGTTGCAGTCCCGAATGTATTGATCATCTCCTGGAGACTTGATCCAAAGGGGCTCATCCATACTCAAAAGCTTAATAAGCTCATCCATGGCATTTGAAGCAAGCTCAGCCACAAGTGAATTTTCTATTTCTGGGTTTGCTTTCACCTGATAAATTAATTTTTGGTCACCAACATTGACGTTTCCAATCACTGAATAACTTCAAAGGCAGTGCTTCCATTTTCATCGCCTGTACGACTTGCATCTGTTGAGTTGAAAGCATCCCCCGGCAGAGGTTGACCCATGTAGTTGGCCAGTACACTGGATATCCTTTCATACTGCAAAAAACATTCGTATAGAAACATATGACAAATATACCAGAACTTTCAGCTGGTATACAAATTTGGGAAATTTCAAACAATCAGACCGCCTTACATGAAAACAATAACAGTCCTCAAGACCAATCAGAACGAAAGTAGGAGTCAGACTGAACCTGAACATTTCGTCTTCGCCACAAGAGTGAAATGCAGAGGATTGCAAAATTTTGAGCTCATAAGGACATCGATGTGCCCAAGTAATTAGGAGAAATTAGATTGTAAGTAGGTTGTTTTCTATTGCTATAAATCCTGACTGTAAGACTTGAATTGCAGCCATTTTCAATTCTCCAGTCTCCTGCCATTTTCACCAGCCTTTTCGAAATTGTGCCATATGTCAATCAATTAATACAACCCCTCTACCCTTTTTGATGAGTAATCAAAAATTGTATTAGAAGACACCAAGGGGATGTCACCCATGTACAAAAGGAGGCAATCACAAACTAACACCGTGCCATCAAGCTCTCAACAACAATCCTACAAAATCCAAGAAAGTCAATTTTGAAATCTTGAATAGACCTAGCCTTGCCTTCAAAAATCCGGCTATTTCTCCCCTTCCAAGTACTCCACCAAATAGCCTAAAGTATCAAGTTCCAAACTCTAAAGAACCAAAACTTCTTGAACTTTCTTCTCCAAGCCACCAACACATCTCTTGTGGTTTTAGGTTGTACCCAACTGATCCCCATCCACGATAATGACAAGTGCCATAAAGTGGAGAACATTCAACAATGGAAAAAAAATGGGGTCAACCGACTCTTCCTCCACAAATCCCTCTTTTTTTCCGATAGACAAAAGGAAGGAGAAAAACTTTTGTGCCCTAAATTGAACAATCCTTAAGTGGTGATCGCTGAACCACCATGTTTAGTGGTCCACAAATTCCAGCACCTCAAGTAAAATTAGTGAGCAGCCATGTTAAATGACTAGGCCTTTTTTAAGAAAATCACGTGGCACCCGGGACCATTATTGATTTTAGTCTATGAACACTGAAGACTAGTAAGCCATGAACAGCATGTTTATCACAAGGGTAGAAAATTATCCTTCAGAGATAATCTCAGCATTTCTCACTTCTGTGAAGGCAACCATCTACCTAATAATCAGCAACCTAGGACTATCAGTCTATGTATAGGGCACAAGAAAGCAGCACTATGTATAGGGCACAAGAAAGCAGCTCATATATCATCACAGAGTAAATCCTTCTATGGGACTGAGGGAGAACATGTGGACAAGAAAAAAAGAAAAAAAGGCTTACCAACCAAAGCTCTGGGTACAGATGCAAAGATTGCGAGGTACAGATGCAAAAATTGCCGACAGAGAAAAACAAAGGAAAAAGTAAAGAAAGGTTAATAGGAAAAACCAAACTAAACCAAATCAAACGCCTTGGATGCTATTTAAGGTACTGGTGAGGTAAGAGGAACCTTACCCCTTCATTTTGTAGAGCAATAGTTCCACTGGATCTTAGATTTGAAGAGGGGGGAAAAACACTGCCGACTACTCCACAGCAAGAAGTGAAGTACAGTTTGGTAATACATACACTGATAGTGAAACATTTTGTTGCTCTGCTATAATCAATAATGAAAGAACTGCTAATGTACGCATTATTTCAACTGCATGGAATGTACCTATAAATAAAAACACTGATCGAGGGGGGAGGGGGATTGCACATCTTAATGGCAAAAATTAGCACAAATGACCGCTAAATTCAATTCATTTCCTGCCGTACTTTCACAATAGACTGCACATGTTAATAGAAAAAAAACTAGCAGAAATTACCTCCAATTTCAACTCTGCATTTTCCTGCTGCAGCTTCAGAAGAGACTGCTTCCTTCCCTCCTCCCCAGAGGGGGGGCCTCCACAAGAAGGACATATAACACTTTTTAGTGCTTCTCGAATTGCCATATTCTCACATCGAAATTTATCATTTTCCAAGTGAAGAGAACTGTTGTCTGCTCGCTCATTTTATGCCTGGAGAAACAAGGGAGGTTTTGGATGATTAGCCATCTTGAGATCAGACTTCTCAGACAAACAACAAATTCCCCCACCCCCCCAAAAAAAAGAAATAAGGTTTCTGTGAACTGACAACCTTTATTTGGGTTCTCTTATTCTGGAACCAAAACTTTATTTGTCTAGGCTCCAGACCCAATTCCGCCTCAAGTTGGCGCCGCTGGTTTTCATCTGGGTGTGGGCATTCCTTGAAGAATCTATAATGGTTCAATAGAAAGCATTTATCAATGTTATCATGCATTCAAATAGCTACCAAATAATGATTTCTTCTGCCAAGCAAAAATAAAGAAAATCTTATATGAAAATCTGCAGACAGGTTCAAGGGCCTAATGAAATAGTCAACTACCAATTAACGTAACAGTTATTTCTAACTTGTCATGACCTTAACAAAAAAGTTTCCACAATCACAAGAGCAGCATTTAAGAACACTAATGATTCTCTCATTTCAAACTAAACACCCAAGGTCCATAAATCTTTTGAAAAGCGAATTTTTTATTGAGAGGAAAAGAACTTCTTGGTCAAGGACAGGTCATCGCCAAAAAAAGAAAACCCAAATACCCCACACGGATCCCACAATTGCAGGTCTCAGGAAGTCGAGGTGTACATAATAGCCTTAGCAGCCAAGGTCCCAGACTACAGCGGTATTTCCGGAAAGCCCCATTGAAGACATTTCAGAAAGGGAGAGTAGTAAAGAGTAGTCGATAAAAGTTCACTGCCTATCCATTAAAATCAGAAGACTATGGTCAAGAAGGAATTAGCAGATGCCCAAAATACAGAGACATATCAGTGTGTTCGCAATGAAAAAGAAATAGAACAGAGTCGAACTTAGAACCGCCTCTGTGTAGAACCCAAAAGGTAAAGAAACAAAATGAAGAGAACCGGGAGCAAGAGTCTTCATTACACAGCCACAAAAGAGCGTCAAAGTGGCAGCAAACTAGAAATATACCTTCCCATAGGGAACCCAGCAAAGCCTGCACTTCACTAGTAAGCTGGCACGAAAGATCCACACAAGAAAAATCCACATTATAACCTGGGAACCTAATGCAGCCTCCCCTGAAAAAGTCAGCGGATAGGCCACAAGAAGACAGTGAAATTCTCTACGTCCCAGCAAATCAAACCCACTGCTGAAGGAAGCAAACCAGGGCAAATTATTTGCCAAGGAAGTACAAAGTAAATCAACCAACGAAATTACGGAGAAGAAGATAGGGGGGTTCCATTCATCAGACTTGAAGTTCTCCATTTCACCATGCTCTTCAGCAAATTCAGTATGATGATGCACTGGGGGGCACTGCACTTTGTCTGTGTACTATATTTTTTCAAAAATGCACTCTATGGTGGCAGATCACTTAATTTCACTTCCACGCAAATAGAAAAAAGCAATGTGACACCTGAAGCAGAACTAATGGCACCAACTGATTCATCAATCCAAAAGTGAATAAATATCAAAGTAATCAAATTCCAACAACCAAAACAGTCCAATAAGATATGCTAATTTCAGAATAATTGAAAGGATAATGCAGGTAAAGAATTCACCTAAAACAAGAAGAATTCAGAATGAAAAGAACATAAATGTCTGAGGGCATGAATTGAAAGCTAGAAGAAATGAATTATCTTACTCTTCCAGCCGCTGCGTCTGCTCAGGCGTATGTCTATGGTAGTTCTTTCTCCCCTTGTGAGAGTCACAACCTCCCTTCTCATCACTGCACTCACTTCCACCTCCACTCCCATCACCACTCCCCGTCTGAAATGCCATCGGTAATCTTCACAAGCTGTTGGAATGGAAACGATTCCCTAGCCAATACTATGACCTTCTCTATGGTTTTTATAGCTGCCAGTGCAAAATGTACTCTGAATTTTCACATGTGGAATACTGGCATGAGACTCAATAAATCAAACATTCAACTAATCAACCAAATTCATATATGATTGTCCTATCCATCCAATTTGTGATTTTGCATTTGTTTTGATGTTACATCTACTAAAAAATGATTGAGTCCCCTAAAAATCAGAGAATCTGACCGCATATTATTAATGCACTGTGAAGTTTCCTTTCTACTTATCGTGTAGATATGGAAAGTATCAAAAGAAGAAACATTCGGGACAGTAACCGTTGGATCTCTGTACCCGCCTACCGGGCAAATAAACATAGATATCAGTGGAAAAATTTAAGACAGTATTTACACGTGCCTTACCAACGTTCAATGCAACGGTATGTTTTTTGTTGGGGGGTGGGGGGATGAGTGCTCAACACAACAGTATTTCAAAAGACAGTAGTTATTCATCTTTCTAAAGTAACAGTGTAACACTACCACCACTTAGTATGGACCAACTAGAGAATGGTTTTGAGGGAGAAGGCGAGGTACACACAAAACCAAAGGTATATGTGTCCAGGTCATAAGAATGATATGGAAGAAAGAAATTAATAGCATTTCACATTTATCCAGAAAGTGTCAACGGACACAGAAAACCAGCATTTAAAATAGGGGGGAAAAAAAACAGCAGGAGAAATGTCTGATTCTTACTAATGTATTAAAATGCTTTTGGTATGCAAAAAGTCTTTTGCTACAACCAAATAAATCTAGATTGATTGTAGCCAAACATTTCCAAATTAACAAAAGTTTTTAACAATAATTTCCTAGCATTGCCTTCCTGTTGACAAGCAATTGCTTTGAGAAGATAACCAAGTATTAAAACATAAAGCCTCACAATTACATGACCTTTACAAGGAAATACTTCTCTCTTGGTCTCCTCAGCTTAATTCCAAGAAACTTCCAAGCAACTAAAGGCTAGCTCCCAAGAGCTCTAGCAAATATGGGTAAGATATGTTACTGCCAAACAGGAATAAAGGAACGGCAAAAAAGCTAAGGAAATTATTATATATTGGAATTATCAAGGAATGGCATTATATTGGCTGGCTAAAAAATATTGTCATGGTATGAAAAGCAAATGGATTCTAGGGTAATTACAGCGTTTTCTAGGGATGGTTTGCCTTTAATTTTAATTAGTTGAAGGAATAATAGGCATCCAAGGATTCAAAATGGGGTTTCAGTCGCGATACCGCAAAATTGCTCTACTACGGCAATTGCATTCCATATTGCGGCTATAGAGGCGTGAAAACGCGGTTTCCCAACTCTAAAATCTTTCCAACGCGGCCGTTTCGTTGCACTTCGGCCACATTTTGAAGCCATGGGCATACCATATTAGATTTTATGGTTCCCTTTTTTTGAAACTTTTTGGGGGACGTCCTTGGGAGGTAACGTGGCCTAAGGATCAAGAGAAGACAGCACACATTTGCGGCAGATAAAGGTTTGACCTGCTGCATATTCATGACCTTTTCAGCCCCAAAATTATTAAAAAAAACTTACCAGTGCAAGTAAATAAGCTTTTTCAAGACGAAAACAATAGTAGCATAAATGCTTCAGCATACTTCCATTCAGGGATTATAAAGAGTAGAGAATCTGCATATCCAAATGAAGCATTCTCCAGGTATGATGAGCCGAAATGGGATACTTTGCCAGTTACACCTAACCATTCAAGAATCAAGGAATTGGCATCAGCTTCCTATCGCTAATTCTTAACATCTCACCAGTAGGAACATAAATGCTACAGAGATTTGAACTGCACAACTCTCTTGGTTGGGCAATAGAACACCAACCTTGGCAAGCAAAAGTGCATATTTGACTTAAAGAAAGAAAAGGCTGCTGGTGAGAAAGTGTGTACTATATATATAGATGGTTCTCAATGATTAGGTGAGGAGACATGAGGAATCTTGAAAACTCATGAAAAGTAAGATTTAAAGAGTGCTTCTTCCTCTTGCCTTGCTGTCTGATAAATAGGATAATTTTAGATTGCGGATGGGTGTATAACTTTTTTCCTTTTTGGCGTCAAAATAGATTTTAATGTCCAAAATTGCATTGCTGCGCTGACTTATCAGTCCATATATATTTCATGTTATTGACAAAAAAAGGGAACAAGATACTGGGATTGACTTGCGAGAACAACTGCTGTGGCTGAGTCGCTTAATCATGACGTAGGGATCCTGTTAATTCGCAACAGCATTCTATCAACTTGTAGTAGTAGGGATGCGTCTCATTCTCGATGTGGGTTGCTTCATGGATTTGGGGATGAAGGCAAACTAACTTCAGCGTACAAATTCTTAAACGCATACTAAAGTTGTCCTTGGAGAGCTTGAATCCTTTTGTTGAGTTCGTAAGTATACAACCACAAGAGGGGGGTGAATTGTGGTGTCTGATTTTCGCGTTGTAAATAACAAACACCCTCACAGAAGTTGTTCTCAAATGACAAACACCCTGATAGCTTGTTTGCACGGGGTGTTCTCAAATATTGCAGATGCGAAAATTACCAAGATAAATGCGGAAAATAAAGCACACACAATTTTTACGTGGAAAACACCTCTAGCCCAACAGAGGTGTGAAAAACCACGACCTACCTCGTGTAGGATTTAACCACTTTCACTAACGGGCTTCACACGTTACAAATGTAACACACCTTGTTACAACTTGCAACCACTTAACCTTCTTCCCAAAGACAGGTTACACCACGTCCAACCTTCGCAAGATTAGACACGTCCAAGTCCACACGACTAGGACATACTCACTCACTTTTCTGATCCAAGATCAGGGTTACAAACACCTTACAGGGGGTGCTTCTCACTAAGCAGGTGTAAGGTACAATGAAGATCCTATTATGCCAATGGTTTGAAAACTCAAATCAAACACAGCTTGTCACGGTTTTGCTTTTCAGAATGAAGCTCATGAATTTTAATGTGAAAACCGAGTTTCCTGATTTTTTCCAGATTTTTCAGAAAGCTGTGTTGCTTCTCTTTTTCAGTCTGAGTTTTTTTCTATCTGCTTCTTGGCTTCTCTATGGGAGAGAAAAGCTGCGGTTTTTAAACACAAGGTCCAACGGTCAAAAATCAAAGAATCAGCTAAGTTTGGAAAATGATTTGCAAATAAAATATATTCTCCAACGGCTAATGATGAATTTATCCCAAAATATAAGGGATTTTGTTATCTTAAAAGATAACCCTTATCTTTCCATAGCCGTGAAGAGGTTTAAAGAGATTTTCAGCTTTTACCAAATCCGAAAATATAGTCATAGGAATCTTTTGATTTGGCAAATCTCCCAAACTTATTTTCGAAATTCTCCCAAAATATTTTCAGGAAATATCCTTTCCAGAGAAATAGCAGTTTTGAAATTCAAGGAAAGTATTCTAGAGATCTTGGCCAACCAAAATGAATTTTTTCAAAAATAATCGGGTATGGCCACTGCAGTTCAGAAACACCCTAAGCACCCTGTTCGCAGGGTTGTTCGCAACTGGTGTTCTGAAGCACTTAGCGCAAGTACCGATTCAAGAAGAGTTTAAAAATGATGTTTTCAATATTGGCATATTAACAAGAGTCTAATTAAATAAAACCTATATACCCAAGACTTCTTTTTTTGAACCAGTCATCTTGTCCGAGATTTGTAGAGCTGCTGTGAACACCAAGGCCACCTTGTTTGTTGGGGTTGTTCTTTGCATTGTTAGAGTTCAGGAACACGCTTTACAATCAACTATCGAGATGGTGTTCTTGACTTAATATGGAATCACCAAGTAAAACCTGTCTAGAAGACTTGTTCTCACATGTAGCAAACCAGTTAATACAATAAAGATCACAAACACCCGTTAGGCCTGTTTGGAGATCGTGTTCGGAGCAACATTACTTGGACAGATTTTTACACTTGGATTTGTTATCATTAAAACTAAATATAATAACACAACAAATTCCCCCTTTTTGATGATGACAAACCAAGTGACCATATTGACAAAAAATGAATGAATGCTGATAGGGATAAGTCAAGTGACCATATTGACAAAAAATGAATGAATGCTGATAGGGATAAGTCAATGCTAAGGTCCACTCGTCAATAGGACTACTTCCCCCTTTTAGCATCATTAAAAAGCATAAACAACATTATGAATGCAAGAAAAGAAGTAAATAACAGAAATTGCAAGAGGCAGTAATAAAGGGATATTGCATTAAAAACCTTACAAATGCCAAAAATGAAAGTAAGGAAGGAGGAGACTAGAGAACAGCCTAGACAATCAGGGAGCAGGGGGTGGTTGCGTTTGTAGAGGAGGGATGCTAGGGGCAAGAGTGGAGAGAAGTGCAAGCAAATCTTCATGGCGTTTGGCCGAGAGAGCTCGTTCCTCAGCAAGAGCAGCCTTGACAGCTAAGAGCTTATCTTTGAGGCGAGCATTGTCCTCAAGAACAGCCTTAACCTTGACGGAAGGTTGTCCAGAAACAGGTGGTCGAGGTGGTCGACGACCCTGTTTGGAGACTGACCCTTCGCCAACCTCATAGCCAGACCCTAGCAGAGTGTCAATCCCAATCTCATCAATGATTTGGGCCGCCACTCTTCGTGTGAGCACTATCCCAAAGTGCTCAAGCATCCTTGTCAACAGAAACCCATAGCCAAGATCATGTGCCCAGGTGGTGTTCGCAATTCGCTCTATGTGGCGAATCATGATTGCAGGGAGGTTTACTGGTTCCTCCCGATCCAGTAGGTCCACCAGACATTGATCGAAGGCATCTGCTGAGTTTCGCCCTTAACCTCGCGGTATTATGTTCTTGATGGTGAACATAAACAGTAGTTGGTGCAGGGAGGTCATTTCACCCTTCTTAACCGAGTGGGGTGTTCTTAGGCCCTGTTTTTGACTAAGGCGTTTGGACACCTCTAAGAGCCTGGCTGTTTCCAGGGCAGTTTTGTCTTCCCTCACATACACAACAAATCCACGAGAGGGGATGCCCAGAATATCACTCAGGGTGGCTTCATCAAAGGAAAAATGACACGCATTGACAGCACTTGTCACCACCCCATTTGTGACATAGCAGTTGGCATAGAATTCAGCCAACTCGGGCACAGAACACCCTTGCTGGGTGTTTGCAAACAACTCAAGCCAGCCTTGGGCTCGAAGCTTGTTCAAAAACACCTCCAGACCCTGTTCCTCGAAAAAGCTGACATTCACTACCTTCCCCCTGACGACATTGCGCTTCAGCAACTGCGCATGTTTGTCAGACATAGAAGAGGGAGTGAACTGCTTTGGGCGTTTAAGGACAGGAACAGAGGTGGTAGTTTCTGGTAGGGGGCTGTTCTGGGCTTACGCTTGAGGGGTGTTTTGGCAGGAGAGGGCTTCACAGCAGGTTTATTGGTTGGTTTTGGAGGAGCTTGGTCTTCAGAGGACTCGAAAAACACCGGTGTCCCCTGTTTGAAGGTGGTGTTCTCAGAGTTAGAACTCGAGAACCCTTCAGAAGAAGAAGAAATCTCCTCGATGATAGGAGTAGAGGGTTTGGAGGTACGAGGAGCGGATTGAAAAGCGATTCTCGCAGACTTGCGAGAGGGCTTAGAGGATTGAGGAGAAGAGGGAGTTTGTGAGGGTTGAGACTAGGGCTATCAAAAGCTGACCCGACACGATTACCGACCCGAACCGAACACGAAATTAGGCGGGTTTGGGTAAAGATTTTCAACCCGTTTAATTAAATGGGTTGACACGTTAACCCGTTTAATTAAACGGGTTAGGTTCAGATTGAAATTTTCGACACGAAAAAATACCTATTTAACCCATTTAAATAAACGGGTTAAACAGGTCAACCTGTTTACCTGTTTACAGTAACCCATTTAACCCATTTAACCTATTTATCAATATATAATTATGTGTAGTTTTTTTGAACATTTTTGGGGGCCGTTGAAATTTTAATTTTCAGATTTTTGGCGGGGGGGCGGGGAGTTCAAATTTTATATTTTTCACATTTTTGGTTCCTAAGCCCATAAAGCCCACCCTATCAAGTGAAAATCCTAGATATAAAAGGCTTCTTGCCTTCTTCAGTTCTTCATTCGCAATACCACTCCTCCTCACAGAGTTAGAGCTTGTTTGAGTTGCTTCAACCTTCAGTCGCCCCTCTCATATCCTCTCTACTGATCCGATCTCCCCATTTCCTCTCCACTCCCCTTGCCCCACCTCCTTGCTATTGATCTCTAGGACTTACTGATCTCTAGGACTTACTGATCTCCTCAAAAGCTGGTTCGTTGAGTAGTTGGTATACCAAGAATTCATGTAATCATATATTGTTTACAAAGTGTCCAGCTGCAGTCTCAGGCTCACACACATGTTCATTTAAAGTTTGAAACTTAAATGGATTAAACAGGTGTAAACAGGTAAGTGGTACATGATTCTGACCCGTTTAACTTAAACGGGTTAAACAGGTCAAAATCAGGTTGACCCGTTTAAATGTTAAACGGTTTCAGGTTGGATTTTTCAACCCGTTTATTAAACAGGTCAGGTTCAGGTCGAGGGGTTTTCAACCCGTTTAACTTTGACCCGAACACGAACCCGACCCGACCTGACCTATTTGACAGCCCTAGTTGAGACCTTGGTTGTGGCCTTGTTCTTGGCGTTCTACTACGCCTAGCCACGATTTTCACCCTCTTCCTTTTCTCTCCAGTTCGAGCGACCGGAGTGGGGGTTTCAGCCTCAGGGAGAGAATTCTTCTCGAGCCTCTCCTCGGACGACTCATTCGACTTCCCTTGGAAGTCAACAGGCAGATCCTCCACAACCACACCTTTGACAGAGGCAGCCCCTGTTTCTGTCGCGGTGTCAGAGAAACAGGGCTCAAAATTAAACCCTTCAGGGGTTTCCAAGAATTGTTCTTGAGACCCCGACTTTGTTTTCTCTGACTCAACTGAAATGGGATAAGCAATTGCCCCTACGAGGAACACCAATTCCCTTCCACATTCAAAGGGAATATCATCCATCCCCATTCCCACTGATTTTAGAGACAAGCGATTCAGAAATTGGAAAGGCTTGTAAAGAATTGGGCGAGAAGGAGCAGGGATTGAGGAAGAAAGAACGAGGGCTTTTGATTGAAGAGTGTTGATAGAAGCCATTGTTTGCTAGAGGAGAGAGATTAGGGTTTAGAGGGTTTTGCTAGGGTTTGAAAGCAAAAACAGAGGAGAGAGAGAGAGAGAGAGAGAGCAAGACGGGGAAAACAGACACACGCAAAGGGGGTTTTTAAACTCCCTACCCGTTATAAAGGGCCACCTAGGAAACACCTAGAATTTAAGCAGGCAGCATACATTAATGACAATCAAGGCATACCTGTTCGAGCCATCTGTTCTTGAACATACTTCTCTCATTCCAAGGTCTGTCATGAATACTCTTTCTTCATCTCCCAAGGCAGCAGTCTTCATAAATAATCATAATAGCACACAAGACTACACATATTTGTTAAGCATAGACCACTGTTTTGATAGCAATAATTGCAAACAAGTGGATAGAACAGGTATTATAGGGTGTTTTGTCAGCTTGATCTAACTCTGAGAACAGGTGTCCTCAGGGTGTTTTCACCAACCCCAATTCCAGTCTGTTTCTCTCAAATTGGTCTCTAGCTAGTGCCTTAGTAAATATATCAGCAATTTGATTTTCCGTTGAGCAAAAATTCATAGAGATTAAACCCTTTTCAACATTATCTCTCAAGAAATGATGTCGAATGTCAATATGCTTTGTTCTTTTCTGTTGACATGGATTTTTGGCAATGTTAATTGCACTTGTGTTATCACAAAAAATAGGAATGCATCCAATGTCAACACAAAAGTCCTTAAGCTGTTGCCTTATCCACAACAGTTGAGCACAACATGAAGCTGTTGCAACATATTCAGCTTCTGCCGTGGACATGGCAACTGAATGTTGCTTCTTGGTAGCCCAAGATACCAAACAAGGGCCAAGAAAGTGAGCCATACCTGAGGTACTCTTTCTATCAACTAGGAATCCAGCATAGTCAGCATCAGCATATCCAACAAGATCAAAATTGCAACCTTTAGGATATCATAGAGCTAAATTGGGTTTATGTTTCAAATACCTTAGTATCCGTTTAACAACTTTAAGATGAGTTTCCTTAGGATTAGACTGAAAACGGGCACATAAACCAACACCAAAAACAATATCAGGTCTACTGGCGGTTAGGTATAAGAGTGACCCAATCATACCCCGATAGAGTTTCTCCTCAACTGAGGGACTCCCATCATCCATAACCAACTTGGTTGAAGGAGAAATAGGAGTGTCTATGGGTTTGCCCGACTCCATCCCAAAACGCTTAAGTAATTCCTTGATATACTTTTGCTGATGGATCATGGTGCCGTTTGGAGTTTGCTTGATTTGTAAGCCTAAGAAAAAATTAAGCTCAACCATCATGCTCATCTCAAACTCACTCCTCATCATATTTGAAAATTCATTGCATAAATCATGATGAGTTGCACTAAATATGATGTCATCAATATATATTTGGACAATCAAAAAATGTTCCCCCTTAGATTTTAGAAACAAGGTATTGTCTACCGTGCCTCTTCTAAAATCATTTTCAAGTAAAAAACTTGACAACCGTTCATACCAAGCTCTTGGAGCTTGTTTTAACCCATAAAGTGCCTTGTCAAGTTTAAAAACATGATTTGGAAAATCACCATTTTCAAAACCAGGGGTTGTTTGACATACACCTCTTCTTTAAGGTATCCGTTTAGGAATGCACTTTTAACATCCATTTGATATAGCTTGATTTCCATATGAGCTGCAAAGGCTATTAAAATTCGAATAGCCTCAATTCTAGCAACTGGTGCAAAGGTTTCTTCGTAATCGATCTCTTCTTCTTGATTGTATCCTTGTACAACCAGCCGTGCCTTGTTCCCGGTGACTGTTCCTGACTCATCCAGTTTGTTTCGGAACACCCACTTAGTTCCAATGATTGTTCTCTCTGCAGGTTTAGGTACAAGGTGCCATACCTTGTTTCTTTCAAATTGATGAAGTTCTTCTTGCATAGCCGTGATCCAATCTGAATCTGCAAGAGCTTCATTCACACTTTTTGGCTCAATGTTAGAAAGAAAGGCATAGAAAGCACAAAAATTCTTTAGTTTAGATCTAGTTTGCACTCCAATATTAATATCTGGCAAGATTTGATCAAGAGGGTGCGAACTATGGTGCTTCCATGGTCGTGGAGTAAGAGGATCCACAGACACATGCTCTGTTCTAACTGAAATGTGTGTAGGATCAGGCTCAAGAACACCTCCTGATCCTGTTTCTGCACCTGTTTGTAACCTTATTCCTGAAGAACATGGTTCCGAACAGGGTTCAGCGGTGTTTTCCCCTATTTGGTGTTCACCTTGTCTGCTATTCTGAGGAACACCTTCAGGAGTTGTTTTCTCCATGGTGTTCTTGCCTCGTTTATCTTGGAGCAACACTTCTTTTCGAACAAGACCTAATTCAAGTTCATCTTCCTGTGCATCATTCTCACTCAACACGTTAGATTCATTAAAAGCACATGCACACTTTCCTCAACACACAAGGTTCTTTTGTTAAAGACTTTGTATGCCTTGCTGTGAGAAGAATAGCCAAGAAATATTGCCTCATCACTCCTAGGGTCAAACTTTCCTAAGGCATCCTTCCCATTATTATGCACAAAACACCTACAACCAAATGTCCTTAGGTGCGTAATATTGGGTTTTCTGCCTTTGAAAAGTTCATAAGGAGTTTTATTCAACATGGGTCTGATCATGCATCTATTTATAATGTAACATGAGGTGTTCAATGCTTCTGCCCAGAAATACCTAGAAGACCACTAGCAATAAGCATTGTTCTGGTCATGTCTTCCAGGGTGCGATTTTTGCGCTCAACCACCCCATTTTGTTGGGGTGTTCTTGGAGGTGAGAAGTTATGATCAACACCATGTTCATTACAATAGTTGATAAAACTTGTATTTTCAAACTCAGTTCCATGATCAGATCTTAAGCTGATTAAGGAGTGTCCTACTCTCTTTTCAACCTTTTTGAGAAAGGCAATAAAATTTTCAAATGTTTCATCTTTGGATGCTAAAAACAAGGTCCAAGTAAATCGAGAGTAATCATCCACTACAACAAGCACATACTTTTTCCCACCTCTACTGGTTACCCTCATGGGACCACACAAATCAATGTGCAATAATTCTAGAGGTCGAGTAGTGCTTACATATTTTTTCGATTTAAAAGAAGATCTGACTTGTTTGCCTTTTGCACAAGCTTCACATACCTTGTCATCATTAAACTTGATGGAAGGTCGTCCAACAACCAAATCTTTGGAAACAAGTTTGTTTAACAAAGATAGGCTTGCATGACCTAGTCTCTTGTGCCATAGCATTATATCATCATTTAATGCATTTAAACAAGTCAGATTATTTTGGGGAAGAGTAGAAATACAAACTTTATAAACATTGTGACATCGCTTCCCCCTCAACACAACATCTCCTGTGTCGTCATTTACAACCAAGCAACGTGTTCGTGAAAACACCACTAGGTTGTTCTTGTCACACAGTTGGGATACACTTAGCAAATTGTGCTTTAAACCATCAACCAAGTGCACATTATCAATTGAGTGGGAGAGAGTTTTACCAATATTACCTATACCGACAATTTTCCCAGACTTGCCGTTTCCAAATGCTACACTCCCACCATTCAAAGCTGTAAGTGAGAGAAAATTTGATCTTTCTCCAGTCATGTGCCGCGAACACCCACTATCAACATACCACAGCTGCCTGTTTTCAAGGTTGTTTTCTGATCTGTTTGACAGGGTGGTTCTTACCCTGTTTGCTGGGTTGTTTATGGGATTGTTCTCTCTCACTTCAGCCTGCAAAACAAATCACGGGTTAGTTTTGGAAACCCAGATCCACTTGGGTCCCATTCCTTTAGACATGTAAAGCTCATCTTTTCTAATCCAGATTTGTTTCACATACCTTTCATTCTTTTCATTGGCATGTTTTCTTAAAGGACAAGAATATCGATAGTGACCAGTTTTACCACAATGAAAGCAAACAATATTTTCAGGTAATCCCACATACTTTCTATGAATTGGGTAAACTGTTCGTTTAGGCTTATACCCAAGTCCCTTTTTGTTTCGACTGTGGTGAGTGTTTAACCAAGCAAGGGCCTGTGAAGACTTGTTCCAGCGTTTGTTTGTGCTAAGCTCGGTTTCCAGTTTTTCTTTATTAGCATGCAAACCCTTATTCTCTTTAAGCAGGGACTCAACCATTCCTTCCACCTCAAAGAGTTTTTCCTCTATTCGAGAGTAATCTCCTTCTTTTATAAAGAGGTTTTCTTTGAGTATATTAACATTTTCATGTAAACCGAGTTTTTCATTTTTAAGAATTTCATTTTCAAGCTCTAGGTTACGAACTTCTCTTTTTAGATCAGCACATGTGTCTATCAAATTATATAGAAGTTCTTCTAAAGTGGCTTGGTTAAGACCATGTACCTTGTTCTTGAGATCTGAGAAGCTGATTGTTGATTCATCATCTGAATCTGAATCACTTTGTGCCATAAGTGCTACGACCCCTTCTTCAACTTCAAATTCTCCTCATCCTCAGAGGAATCTCCCCAAGCAGCCAGCATAGCTTTCGAGAATCGCTTGCCCAAATTGTTTACAGGGTGTTTTCGACCCTGTTTTCAAGGGTGTTCGGGCGTCTGATCTTCTCGAAGCAGAGGGCAATTCTTGACTAAGTGATCTGGTTTGCCACACTTGAAACACCCTGTGAGCTGTTCTTTGGAGGTGTTTCTGGACTTGCTGAAGTCTTTTCTTTTGTTGTTTTCCTTGACCTTTTGGAAGAATTTCTTGAATTTTCTGGACATTAGAGCCATTTCTTCATCTTCAAGGTCAGAGTCAGTGTCCTCATGTGCTTTCAAGGCAAGCCCACGATCCTTCTTTTGCTCCTCTCTTTGCTGTGAGTTCTTTCGGAGTTCATAGGTCTGGAGATTACCAATCAACTCGTCAAGGGTGATCTGGTTCATGTCTTTAGCCTCTTGATGGCTGTTACTTTGGCCTCCCACGTGCGAGGTAAAATTCTGAGGATTTCCTCACCAACTCTTCAGTGGTGAAAGATCTTCCCAGGGATTTTAACTCGTTCGTGATGTGGGTGAACCGTGTATACATGTCCATCACAGTTTCATGATCACCCATATCAAACAACTCATATTGTCGCATAAGAAGCTCAATTCTAGATTGTTTAACTTGACTCGTACCTTCATGAGCAACTTGCAGAGCATTCCAGATAGCTTGGGCTGATACACACTCAGAGATGCGAGTGTATTCATCCGGTCCTAGGCCAAAATATAGAAGCTTTTTGGCCTTGGCATTTTTCTCCATTTTCTTGTAGTCCTCGGCATCAAACTCTATGGATTCCTTGGGAACCTTCTTACATCTTCAAGCACCTTGGTGGGAACAAGAGGCCCGTTCTTGATGAGCATCCACAATTCATAATCTTCTGCCTGAATATAGTTCTCCATCCTATTCTTCCACCAACTATAATGTTGACCGTTGAAATAGGGCGGACGAGTAATGGATTGCCCTTCAAGAATTCCTTGTGGGGTACTCATCTTCAGAATCTCTCAAGGTGTTAACCTTTTGTAAGAGAACCTGCTCTGATACCACTTGTTGAGTTCATGAGGATACAACCACAAGAGGGGGGTGAATTGTGGTGTCTGATTTTCGCGTTGTAAATAACAAACACCCTAACAGAGGTTGTTCTCAAATGACAAAAACCCTGATAGCTGTTTGCACGGGGTGTTCTCAAATATTGCAGATGCGAAAATCACCAAGATAAATGCGGAAAATAAAGCACACACAATTTTTTACGTGGAAAACACCTCTAGCCCAACTGAGGTGTGAAAAACCACGACCTACCTCGTGTAGGATTTAACCACTTTCACTAAGGGGCTTCACACGTTACAAATGTAACACACCTTGTTACAACTTGCAACCACGTAACCTTCTTCCCAAAGACAGGTTATACCACGTCCAACCTTTGCAAGATTAGACACGTCCAAGTCCACACGACTAGGACACACTCACTCACTTTTCTGATCCAAGATCAGGGGTACAAACACCTTACAGGGGGTGCTTCTCACTAAGCAGATGTAAGGTACAATGAAGATCCTATTATGCCAATGGTTTGAAAACTCAAATCAAACACAGCTTGTCACGGGTTTGCTTTTCAGAATGAAGCTCAAGAATTTTAATGTGAAAACCGAGTTTCCTGATTTTTTCCAGATTTTTCAGAAAGCTGTGTTGCTTCTCTTTTTCAGTCTGAGTTTTTTCTATCTGCTTCTTGGCTTCTTGGCTTCTTGGCTTCTTTATGGGAGAGAAAAGCTGCGGTTTTTAAACACAAGGTCCAACGGTCAAAAACCAAAGAATCAGCTAAGTATGGAAAATGATTTGCAAACAAAATATATTCTTCAACGGCTAATGATGAATTTATCCCAAAATATAAGGGATTTTGTTATCTTAAAAGATAACCCTTATCTTCCCATAGTCGTGAAGAGGTTTAAAGAGATTTTCAGCTTTTACCAAATCCGAAAATATAGTCATAGGAATCTTTTGATTTGGCAAATCTCCCAAATTTATTTTCGAAATTCTCCCAAAATATTTTCAGGAAATATCCTTTCCAGAGAAATAGCAGTTTTGAAATTCAAGGAAAGTATTCTAGAGATCTTGGCCAACAAAAATGAATTTTTCAAAAATAATCGGGTATGGCCACTGCAGTTCAGAAACACCCTAGGCACCCTGTTCGCAGGATTGTTCGCAACTGGTGTTCTGAAGCACTTAGCGCAAGTACCGATTCAAGAAGTGTTTAAAAATGATGTTTTTAATATTGGCATATTAACAAGAGTCTAATTAAATAAAACCTATATACCAAAGACTTCTTGTTTTGAACCAGTCATCTTGTCCGAGATTTGTAGAGCTGCTGTGAACACCAAGGCCACCTTATTTGCTGGGGTTGTTCTTTGCATTGCTAGAGTTCAGGAACACGCTTTACAATCAACTGTCGAGATGGTGTTCTTGACTTAATATGGAATAACCAAGTAAAACCTGTCTAGAAGACTTGTTCTCACATGTAGCAAACCCGTTAATACAATAAAGATCACAAACACCAGTTAGGCCTGTTTGGAGATCGTGTTCGGAGCAACATTACTTAGACAGATTTTTACACTTGAATTTGTTATCATCAAAACTAAATATAATAACACAACACCTTTCTCAGGAGAAAATTATGGGACTCTATAAGTTTATATCTTTTTAGTTTGGTTGCTGACTTTGAGAGCTAGTTCATCTTTTGGATGTTGGACTGTCTGTTAATCCTTGAGAGATCTTTTTTGCTTAGGCCAAGAATAGTCACTATAGCTGATAAATCTCGAGATCTGTAAAGGAAATTAAGTTCTAGATAGCTATGATTTTTTTAATGTATTCAGTAGTTATAATTTATTTACACTATCTCCATAATTAATGGTATCACATAGAATGGAATCTGAGGACGTTCAATCCTTGAGAACTATGATCTCTGGAAGACTCTTTCTTGGTTGTGCGGAAGGTAACGTTTTTCAATGAAGATTGATAATGCCTACCATTGGATGCTTTTTCCGAAAAATTATTTGTGCGAAGTAGAAGAAAATCTCTGGTTTGATCTTAACACTGTACTCTATGTCGTGGCAGCGGAACGAGTTGAATCAGCTGTTGAGAGCCTAAGAGAAGAGTTTGGGGATCAGCGTGTGTGGGTACCTCCATCACGTCCTCTTCCCATTGTTTCTCTTCCCCCTAAATAAAAACAACTCTTTCCTTTCTTTAGTTGCATCATTGGTTCATTGCTCAAGTGACATTTTTGCAGGGTACAAAACGTGATGTAAGGGAAGAACAGGACGTGAAGAACTTAGTTGCATTTGCCTAAGAAAAGCTTAAATACATTGATATATGGGTACTTGTTTAGTTGCATTGCACAAAAAATGTATTTGACATTTGATCTATATGCAATTCTTCACTGTTGTTGGAATCTATACCTATATTTTTTTGGAATAGCTGGAAGAGGGGGAGGGGGGGCTTCGCTCATGCATCTCGACTCATTGCCTTTGTTCATTCCGCTAGTCAGGTGATGACTAGATGCTAAGATAACATTCTTCATTAGTAAGGTAAATAGGAAAAGAGTACTATTAACAGAAATGAATTTCATGTTCATTTTACTCTTCATTATAGTTTCTATTGTTTTTGTTTTTTTCAATAAGACTTCCTCCGTCCTATAAAACTTGTCATTTTTTTTTTCCGGACATATCAAAAATGTTGTCGAAGTTTCCTTATTAGTTATGAAAGTGACCCTTCACTTGAATAAGTATATAAAGAAGAAGCATAATAAATGATGTTGCCTTAAATATTTACTTTCTCAAAGTTTGACAAGGTTTAAGGGGACACAGGAAGTATCAGCAAGGATCATGACACAACCTATCATGACATCAAAATGTATGCCTTGTTGAAGGTTTATTATTGCATTGATAAACTGAGACATCGAGTCTAGACTTTGGAACCTAGAATCTGGAGAAATCTGCAGAAGTCTAGAGACGTATAAAATGGGGAGAAATCTGTAGAAATGTGGAGAAGTAGCATGAAGTTTTAATTTTAGAAAATGAAGGCGAAGATAACGGAGCCTAAATGTTTTGTATAATGAAACTAGTTTTCCCCCTACCATCAAAGAATGTGTTGGCAAAAGGGATTCAGATTAACTTTGTGGTACTGGATATACCAACGAGTCGTGAATGACATCACTTTCCGTAAGACTTATTTGCTGTGTACCACAAATAGTCTTCGGGATAAAACGCTGATAGACAAGTGTATATGTTCATGTTTTCTCGAGTTTGAACAATGGAAAGTGATTCATAAGAATGTGTTTTTGCACACCTTATTCCCATCTTGTTATCATATCCTATATATATCTCTTCTCCTTATCCATGACTTTTATAACATGCCAAAAGGCACCATGCCAAAAGGCACCACAAAGGATAGGAAAAGGCACCATGCCAAAAGGCACCATAAAGGATAGGATAGGATAAGGAGGGTTAAACTTGAAAAGGTACCTTACTTATTCACCTTTTCACGAAATGGATTGGATAAGGCGGGTAAACTTGAAGAGGCACCATGCTTATCCACCTTTTCGGATAAGCACTAGAAAATCTGCCACTTTTATTTTATTCTTAGAAAATTCCAATAATCCCCCGCCTTTTCCAAGATATAGCACAAACTCTCGCCATTCCAGCAAATACACAATCACAACCGAGAACACAAAGAGATTTATGCATCATGAAAGTATCTTGCGATTTGAACTTTCACTTAGTGGACATAATTTCAATTAGTCTGAATGTAATAGTAGACAAGTCTTTGAACTATACATCCTTTTTGACTAATAGGATATATCTCACACATAAACCTCAAAATACACTTAGAATTTTGACACAATTTAGGGCCATGTGTCCATATCCTTAGTGAGTATACCAAGCCATGCCCCATTTGGCTCTCGAAGCGGCCACACTTCACACTCACATAGGTAGACTCTTTATACTCTTTCAAGCACATGCCCCCGTATATTATGGCATACCAACTTTACCGTTGAAGAGTCTATTAAGAGCTTTCGCTCACCCTTTTCCTTACATACGGGTAATTTCAAGCACTTAAACTTTGGGATGGAATATAAACATAATAGTGCTTGCAACCATCCACATGATAAGCTCGACCGCATTGAACTCAAGACTTAACATCTCACCAAGTGTGAGTTGGGTGCCTATCATTGGTGATTAGATAACGGACACTTACCCATCCCCATTACTAAGGTCACTAGATAAAAAACATATCATTCCATGACCTTAAATATATGATAGTAATGTTCAAATCAATTCGAACTAGTCAATACTTATACAATATTCAAGGTCAATAGATATATACATATCATTTCATGACATTGAATACATTATGATCATAATCAGATCTATCTAGACTAGTTAGTATTGTAGAACATTTTGAATTCTCAAGAAATTATACCCCCGCCATTAATACGATTAAACTATCGTATTACAAGCCATGAGTAAAATCACACTAAATAGCATATATACTTTTAAAATGGATCCATATAAATTTGAATTTTAATACGACGTCCCTTTGTAAATCTCAATATTTGGACCCACAAGATTTACAAAGTTGCTAATATTCATAACCATAACCTTTATCCAATTCTTATGGATTATTCATATGGTTATAATTTAATCCACAAAAATAATGCTTATAAAACCAAAAAATTACCTCGGTTTTCATGGAAATTATCTTTCCAACTTATGCATACCTACAAAACCAAATATTTTGGTTTTCATGGAAATTATATTCAATTTCCAACTTATATATGATAAAAATATCATACCTATAACCATAATTTAATCCAATAAATTTGGATTCTTTACATGGTTACGCTTACAAATCAAAATTTTAACTTTTCATGGAAATCATATTCCCACACATATAATTTTATAATCATGCACATATCTACACTGCACCTTTTAAATTGAGGATTTTCCTCCATAATCTATGCCTACCTCATAGATTATCTTATAAACTCACATATGATTAAATTATCATATTAACTTTAGCATACACTATATAATCATGCTATCTAAAACACATATATATCCATGTACATTTCTTTATAACCAACAAATACCAAATCACACTTTTAAGTTTTAGCTATAACTTTGTGTGACTTAATTTACAAAGGCAAACTTTAAACCCAAGCTGAGGATAAAATAACATGCCTTAAATCAATTTGAAACATCACATAATAAGTGGCCACAAATACCCACATTGCCATCTTAAATAAACAGTTCCTGATAAGCATTAATCTTACATAACAAAATACTCACTTTGATACTTATGTTTAATTTATAATCGGCATGATCAAAATGACATTTCATCATACCATCACAAAATGTGATTCAAACTGAAATTATTCGCCCAAGCATAAGCCTATTGCACCTTATAATTTATCTGAATAACTTATACATGATCAAACAACCAAATTCATACTCACAATTTTGGACATGATCAAATCCGTGTATAAGACATTTAACCAAAAGATATTGCAAATTTTGACTGCCAACTTTCAACTTTCATTTGGCCTTCTAAGACCATGCATATGAATGCATGAGATCAACATTCTAAACATAATCAATCTTAACAACGGCAAGGGCATCAAAACTTTAGACACACTACATGACAAAATATTGATCAACATTCATGTAGAAGTCTAACTAAGCGAAGGTGGCATATACGGCATGCATGCATGTGCTATCCACTTTGCAAAATGCATTACAAAACATATTTGATTCAAATTTCTCATGATATTCCATGATAATATCTTACAAACTTAAATGCATGCCATTGTCAAAATTTTACAAAAACACGAATTAGACAATGAATACCGTTAAACAACTGCATGCATATAAATGAATACTGCTACCCATAAATTATAAGAAAAGTACTTATCTTAACTTCCACCATATGACAACTTTAGATACGGCATGGCCTTTGCATTCCTACCCATAAATACTCGATCATCCGAGATGGAGACTATGATCTTTTCTAAATTCAACACTTACAAACTTATCCTACTTCTGAAAAGTTGGATGTCATCTCACGAATCGTTGCCACCAAAATAAGTCTTACGATTGTTGGCAAAAGGGATTCAGATTAACTTTGTGGTACTGGATATACCAACGAGTCGTGAACGACATCACTTTCCGTAAGACTTATTTGCTGTGTACCACAAATAGTCTTCGAGATAAAACGCTGATAGACAAGTGTATATGTTCATGTTTTCTCGAGTTTGAACCATGGAAAAGTGATTCATAAGAATGTGTTTTTGCACACCTTATTCCCATCTTGTTATCATATCCTATATGTTTGTCTCTCTCCTTATTCATGACTTTTATAACATGCCAAAAGGCACCATGCCAAAAGGCACCACAAAGATAGGATAGGCCAAAAGGCACCATGCCAAAAGGCACCATAAAGGATAGGATAGGATAAGGAGGGTTAAACTTGAAGAGGTACCTTGCTTATTCACCTTTTTACGAAATGGATTGGATAAGGCGGGTAAACTTGAAGAGGCACCATGCTTATCCACCTTTCGGATAAGTACTAGAAAATCTGCCACTTTTATTTTATTCTTGGAAAATTCCAATAGAATGTGCTATTAATTATTGCATAACTTGAACAATAATCTTAGGTATCTTCAACTGCAAAGGTGGAAGTGGTACTTGTTGCCGTTGTTGGCATCCCTTTAGTGTTGTGTTGGTCAGTGATAAGGTGCCCCTAATGGAGGGTCTGGATGACGGCTCCATCCTTCACTGCTAAATGTCTATCCATATGGGGGATTTGCCATTATCTTTTGTCCTAATTCTTTACTTCATTGCAGAATTCCTATGGCCCTGATAAGGGTGATATTACTTTGGCAATGCCTGTCAAAGCTCAACAGAAACTATGTGATTATATCTGTATATTGATGGCTACGTGCTGCAGTTAGTCATTTAGAACAGCTGATTCATACATCTGCTATAGACAGTAGTGTTTGGTGAATCCAGGTATGACCTTAGCCCCTAGCTAATGGTTTGACTATGTTGATGTGTTATTTGATTTTTTTGATCATTGGTGACCATTAGTTAATCTTATATTATTACTGATGCAGATTAATAATGCAGGATCTAATGCATACAGCTACAAACCTTTAGCAGAAGCTTCAGATGAAGATCTCATGTGAGTTCCTCATCCATAGCTCCAAATGTATTGCCCCAACTATACACACTCACGTTGGTCTGCGTAAAATTAGCACTTAGTCTGCCAACATATTCTTTTGGATTAATGACATTGCACATCTATGCCGTGGAGTGGTCACAACAAACACTCTTTGGTTTGATGATCTGTTGCCGAGAGGCAAAAGCCTTCTCCTTTGATGTCAAGAAGGTACACTAAAGCTTCATCCTTACGTAGAAATCTTCTATACGCAATGAAAATGATGCTGAACCGACCTCGAGGAGGCTATGTATTTAATATTGATGGCGCTGGTTCTGATGGCAGACCAACCCCAAGGTACTGTTCATTGGGCTTTTCCTATGATTAAGTCTTGTCCGATAAATCCGTGCTTGGTGAAAACTAAAGCATATCCAAAAGCTATTTCTGTTAGTCCTTTTTAATTTCTACTTGCATCTGGAAATAGATTAACTGGAACATATGTATTAAATCCAAGCCCGAAGCTACAGCCGAGAGTCCCACCTACCTGAGTTTCCAGGGGCATGCAGGGGGAAGGGGGGATGTAACTGTCGTACCCCTGAATTGATAATTACGGAGACATTGGTGCTAGTAGACCCTAAATTTAGAAACTATGTACTATTCGTTAGAGAGATGAAGGAGAGGATAGCTTGAAGACCATTTTGCTTTTTTCCACTACAATCTAAGCGGAAAAGTTTGCCAACAAAAAAGTGGACATAAGCAATTGAGACATAGAGATCCAAAGCCAAGCTGCCAAGCGCTTTGCATTCAATACATTGCGTGTGTTGGCTGTAATCTCAAGAGTTCGGTTAGTTAGATATCATTTTGAAATTTTAGTGATTTAAACCTGAAAAGGAGAAGATGATTCATATAGTTCGGTCTTATACCTCTCTATGTTCTATCCCTTTGTTCTTTTGTCATTATTATTCCTCTGCCACCCGTGCTTAAACGTTGCACTTCATCTTTGTACTAGTACATATTTTTAATGTTGTACGTTTCAATTAGTATTATAGCCGAGTTGTCCATACTGGGCTATACTGTCCTGGCAGGTGGTAACTGCAGCACATGAAAATGTGTTGCGAACCTTTATTCTTTTATAGGGCCATCTTGTCCTTGCAATATCATTGAGGTGATGTGGGTGAAAGGTTTTGTGAAGCTTGGATATTGTCCTGTTTGATACTTGTCAGTGCCACATGGGATCATGAGAGACTTGTTTTAGTTTCTTCTCTGGCAAAGTGTAGACACCTAAACAGTGTACCTGGACTTCAGCTAGCTAATTTGATCGTCTATCTAGGATTTCACAGGCTGGTATGTCAAGACACGGATCTATGTTGTCTCTGCACCCCCTTCCTCCCCCACCCCGACAATGTTCAACTAGTCTGGTCTGGTGGCATACTGTAATTGAACTCCTATACTCTGATTAATTTATCATGTTCCAACGAACAGAGGACTAAAGTGAGTACACTGGTGGCATTGCACAGTGCTTAGATTAATCTACTTTTGCTCTGGTGTAGGAGCATAGATTATTTGTGTGCACTTTTGACATGACCCCTGGCATTGAAACAATTCTTGCACCCTCTGCTAACCACAATGGCACAACAGTCTTTGAAAGATTTCTGACTTCATTGGTCCCAGTTTATGAAAGAAGCCAGCTTTCGAACCCCTCCCCCCCCCCCCCCCCCTGGAGTCAACATAAAAGGTAGACCTCATTAACAAGAGCTAATTAGATTTCCATTCTTGATTTTGATTATCGATCGATTAGATTTGCTGCATATGGAGCAACTAAACGCAGTGTTGTGCATCTGACAAAATCATTGCAGGTATGTGTAGCTTCTCATGATTGATGTGTCTTTGCTGTTTTTTTTCCCCCCCTTGATTTTTTTTTAAAAAAAATCTATGTAGGAAGTTGGTCTTTCTCTCTCTCTCTCTCTCTCTCAATTTTTAAACCCATTTCTATTTGGGGTTCAAAGTCGTGAAAGAGCATGGAGGAACGGAATCTAGAGAGGGCCACTACTACTAACTAATTTGATTTGGGCCTGAGAAACATTGTTAAGGGATTTTATATAAGTTTGGAATGTTAACACACCCCCCCCCCCTTTTCCCTTTTTTCTCTGGTTATAAGAAAAGGGAAGAGAGCTCAATCTAGGGCGAACAAGAAAGTGTCAATTCTTTTGGAATGAAAACAAAGGAGAAAGTGATTAGTGTGTTGGTAAGAACCAAGGGAGAAAAATAAGATATTAGGCTGCTTGAGGTTTTTACAGAAATCTTGAAGTAAAGGGGAAAGTGAATTGGAATAATGACTACCATATCGCATTCTTCTAAATTCAAAAGTTTTAAGGCCATGATGAATTTCTCTGATTTAATGCCCACTCATGCCATGTGGTCAATTATGCATGCAACGTATTGCAATGTTCGAAAAGCACCTGACATGGTTTATATCACGAGGAGTTTGTTAGCGAGATCTCTAATTAAGAGGCATTTGTGGTTGTAGTTAACCATTGCATGTGCTGCTTCTTTCTAATGGTCTAATGACCTTTAAATTTGGTTGAAGCCAGTGCTGAGTATTGGTGATAATGGTAATGGGGGTACTGTGTTTCTCGGTGATGAGAATGTATTCAATTAGTTTGCAACAACCTTGCATTTGTGGTTGTAGTTAATCATTGCATGTGCTGCTTCTTTCTAATGGTCTAATGACCATTTCATTTGGTTGAAGGTCAGTGCTGAGTACTGGTGATAATAGTAATGGGTTACAGTGTCTCTAGGTGATGAGAACGTATTCAATTAGCTTGCAACAACCTTGGCCTGCTTGATGAACTTTTCAAGTTGACATCCGGATGGGATGGAGCTGGAGGAACCTCGGAAAACCAATTGGCTGATGACTATCCTTGGTTCCTATGCCCAAAGGAATTAAGTGTACCAATGGGAGATTTGAATTTCCAAAGTTTTGTGTCAACAACTTCACGCTTACCTGCTGAGTGCGGATTATTGTGCAGGCACCCTGTGATGTACTGAGCCTGCAGGTTCTTACATTTTCGTAGAATGAAAAGTGAAGAGTTAAAGGGGACATGAGATTGGACTAGTGGAGAATTTATATTCTTCAATCTTGATGACGTTAAAGGTCATCTGTCATTTGAATGCTATTGCATTTCTTTTGTTTCACTGCATAGAAACAAAGGATATAATGTACTAGAAACAAATTCCTTATAGCATGTGCAACTTGATGAAAATTTTCACTGTTGACCAGGCTGAGTTACAGATGCATGACGTCAAAAATGTGGTAGTGCACAACTTGTCAGTATGTCATCTCATGACTAGTCTTTTCTCTAAAATGTCCTTATTAACTGGAGTTAAGTTCATGCTTAATTATTTGAATGATAACATGAATCTTTATGTTTAATATAAAGTGGCTAGAAGAGGGTGGTGGGGCATGTTAGAGTTTGAGTTGGTTTCTTTCTAGACTGGTCAAAGTTTAAACTCTCCTTCTCAACTCAAATGGTTCAAACCAAATCAATGACCCCAAATGTTGCCTAGGTCTGTCTCTCTCTCTCATTTTCCTTTTTTTTTGGGGGGGGGGGGGTGTTCCAAATGTGCACATTCTTATCCGTCCAATTGATTTGTAGACAGGTTATTTTTGTTGGACCCTAAATTTGGAATCTGTAAATTGCTCATCACTTTGCCGCAATAGTAGTAGATGACAGCTTAGTAAAGGGGCGGAGAGGGGGGGGGGGCGGGGGGCACTTTCACTTCCTGGGAAATCTTAGGTGGTTGTTGCCAGCTTGCATCCTGGGCTTGCATGTGTTCCCTAGATCCACTGTAATTGTCATATTAGACTCTTGTGTTCTCCAAGAATCCATATTTGGTTAATGATCATTTCATATATATTTTGGGCGGCTAATGTAAGAACTGCCTACTTGCTAGGCATCATGTGCAGGACTTGATCAAGTCCTCACAGCCTGGTAATCGGCGGTGTGGGTGAGGGGGAGCAGAAGCACCGAACTGAGCTTGACAGAGGCTTGTCCTTAAAGATAACTAGCGCCAGTAGGGGATCATTTTCCACCGGCAAATTCTTCCCAAACAAGAGAGAATTTGTACACCCAAGATTTGAACTTGGGATGTAGTGCTTTACAACGGCCTTGGTAACCATTGTGCCATAGCACCTTATAGCACTAGAAAATAATAAATTAATAACTTGGAAGCTTTAGGATAACTACTTTTTGCCACAGTGTCTCAACATTTCTATATTAATTATATTGTTTAGGATATTTATATTGATACTTCATGAAGTCTGCCTGATAAAAGCATATATAACAATCACATTTGGATGAATTATCCTTTCTCTAGGCTTCATGTCTTCGCTAATGGTTTTCAATCTATGCAGCGCATATGCAGCCGGGAATGGTGACAACGGATCTTCTAAAGTCGGGTGCCAACACAAAGCAGGTTCGCTGTTTTCACACGCCTTTTGTCTGATTTAAGCTACTTTGGCTTTTATCTGGAAAGAAATTCATTTTAGTTCTTTTGTTCATGCAGGCAAAGTTTTTCATTAATGTACTTGCAGAACCACCAGAAGTGGTAAGGTTTTCGCTTTCAGCCTAATGTCAGTGTAATGTTGGACATGTCTTTGACTTTCACTGAACATCTTTGATGGTGTGCAGATAATTTTGGATGCTGCTTTTGTCATGCTCTAAGTATCAAGAGGACCTGCTAGAATCCATCCCTGTAATGGGCAGCCTTCTCTCTAGTAATCCGCCTGACTTAAAGTCGAGACTGACACTAAACTTCTAGTGTTTTGCTCGTGAAAAAAACCTGATTACTCTGCCCCCAGGACATGTTATTTTCTGGTGTATGGTGTGCCATAATTATTCTCTACTCTATAAATTCGTAATATTTTTTCTTACCTATTGCGCCATTTGGAAGTAAATTTTATTGGGGATGACAACTCTTGGCAGTGTTCCTAATGTAGCCATATTGGTACAGACTTCACTTGGGCTTGGTGTAAAGTATGTGGTGGGCGTTGTGGTTTCATTGAAATGCTGTTGCATAAGTAAAGCAATATGTAGTATTATAGTAAGTGAAGTGTAGATGAAGGTGTTGTCATTGTGCTCTAAGGGTTGTACTCCCCCTTTTAAAATTTGCGGTGTTTTAACTGAAGAACTTATAACCCAAATGCTCCCTGAAAGCATTTGAAAAGCACTTCCTGTGCAATGCTAGATCTGATAATAGATAACCTGTGTTTACGTAACTGTATCCGGTTCTTCACTGTAAATAGCAGGTCTAAGCATGATTGTTGTGAATGATTTGGATCTGAACTTGCCATAAAGTTTTAGAAATGAGATTAAATCACTTTAAAATTTGTCTGTTTCTGAAATTAGTAATTATTTTTCTATTTCTATCGACAGGTTGCCCAGTACCTTGTTCCCAAAGTAAGGTCGATTGTGGCAGTGGATCAACAAAACCAACATACATTCGCTTTCTCACAGGGATGAAAGCCTACTCGCAGATCTTCTCGGTAATGACTGAAAACAACACTCTCGTTACTTGTTCTTTGCTAAATTGAGGGTACATTTGCTGGAAGGGGACCCTCTGCAGTGAAGGGGGACTTGCAGTACCTGCATCCAATGGCTGAGAACTTGTTTAGCATTTTTTTTTTTGGGGGCTTTTTATTGATGGTAAAATTATTTTAGTTCGAGTGATAAATTAACAGCTTGAAGTGTCAACTGTTAGAAGGGGGACAGCAAGTGACAAGCCCCTTGTGGACTGGAGCTTGTCGAGCGTATGCCCACTCCTCCTACACTCTCCCAGTGTGTAACCCAGTACTTGGCCTAGGAAGGGGGAGGGGTTGCTTACCGGTGTGGGGAAAAAAATGATGGTGTATTTTGAAGTCATTTCCTCCTAAAATGGCCTCATACAAAAGACTCTGTCTGTTAGTGCTGTGCAGAGACTTGCTTTTGGTGCTAAAAAGAATAGATACGTGCTTGAAGATTAAACTATAATGTGTGACGCGATGAAGCATCTGAAGGTGTCAAATATGTTGGTTGATTGTTAAACATTACAGTGAGGCACGGAGTGGTAGCCATAACAAGAAGCAGCCTGTAAATCAGCTCTTGATTCTGTATTTTGGAGGTCACATGTCCAAGACCAAGAAATTATTCTTTTGTCTTTTCTGTTTCTTTGGTTGGTTGGTGAGATAGCTGATATACTTATGTACTGATGTGGATCGACTAGTAGCAACGCTAGGGGAGAGTAGCGGCTTGGGGAAACCTCCCCCTCCCAATTGATCATACCAGGATCTAAATCTGCTTGTCCTTAAGGAAGGTGTGTGGGTAATGGTAAGTGAGCGTCAAATTTATTATTTTTTTTTCCTGGAACAATCGAATTCAGCTAAAACCAATCAAGAAAGTTGTTCGTCAGAGGACATTATACAACTGACTGTTAAGATGATTTTCATCTGTTTCTTTTTCTCAATTAAGGATTCAAAATGCAGTTTCGGTTGCGATATGAAAAAATCGCTCTAATGCGGAAATCATGTTCCATATTATGGTGAAATTAAGCATATCAAAAACCCAAACAATCAAGCAAGACAACCCAACATCAAGGAAACCAATAAGGGAGCTCCACAGCCACAAGCAATTGAAGAAAAAAGAATGATAGAACCACTTCATATGCATATCCAGAAATTTTGAACAATAGTGCCGGCTTTTGAGTTCTATAAAACCGAATAATACCAATTAATGTCTATGCATGTACATTTAAATTTTAGACGACTTTTGGATAAAAATCTAGACAATTATTTTCAGCTAATGATGTCCATGGACGCCACCTCCATTAACATAGATCCGTCTATGCCAACTACCCTAGTAGCAGTGTGAGATGCTACCTAAGATGATTACAGTTCAATACAGTAAGCATATGAGGATTAAAACACAGTGATCCCCTCCTAAAATAAAAGAACAAAACAATCACAAGCAAGAACTGAATGGTTTCAACTCTAAATCTATGTCAGATGATATTATTTCATCCAAATAAATTGCGAGCCGCGAGGAAGAATTGGGTTGGTTAAGGAAAGAGGGTTTATGTCTAATGAAACCAATCTGGGTTGAGTCATCTCAATTTGGATGCTTGGTAGGACAAATACTATTATAGGTTCGCACGTGAGTGATGTAGTAACTAGACTTTGCAAAACTGACCCGAGACCCGAAACCTGAACCGAACGACCCGCACCCATACTCGAACCGACACCCCAAATGGGATGAACCAATCTGGACCCAAACACTCAAAGTAACCTAATTCATAATCGAACGAAACCCGAATTTTAGCATGAACTGAAATGACCCACACCCAAAATGACCCAACCCAATTCGAACCCGATCCATAGTGACCCAACTCGAAGTGAACCGAACATGGATAACCCAAACCCAAACCGAATCGGACCCGATCTAAAACTGATGCGATTCTTACTCGACTCAATTTTACCATAATAAAACCTGAACCTCAATATACCCGACACGAATATAACCCAAACCGAAGTATGCTCATAACCTATCAATCCAAAACTATTCCTAATTCCCTAAAATTCATTGCTAAGGCCTGGAAGAAAAGCTTCTATAACAATTTAACTCAAGTTTTAATAAACAAGTAAGTTATAATCTAACTATTAATCATAGTATATAATGTTATTAAAGTCTTTAACCCGAAGATAAAATGTAATATTCTTAACGTATTTCAATTGGGCGGCGACGGACAAGTAGAAGACTGAGGGATGATTAGGTAGCAGCCAACAAGTAGGAGACTGATTGAGGAATGGTTAGGGCTTTAGGTGGCTAGAGATGAGGGACTTAAACAAAGCAACTATTATGGTTTTAACTGTCCAGTTTGTCGTGAAGGGTTTTCAATGTTAAATTTCACTTAGGTTTTGCTTCTTAAAATAATAAAATTCTTAAATTATCAGCAGCCACTTTTTTTTGGACTTTAAACTTTTAGGGGGAATTCTAAATTTCAAACACAATTGGTTGAGTTTAGGTGGGAAAAGAAAAATAACTTAAGAGGAAATTTTTACAAATGAAATCAATTCAAAACTTAAGAGGAAAAAATAAATAGTTAATAGTTTTAAATTTTTAATTTGATAGATATGTAGTAAAAATATAAGAGAAATAATATTTGTTCAAAATAGGAATTAACAAAAGATAAGCACAATTAACAAATCATTATGTGACTACTGTAAAAAATACCGCACTGCTAATCTGCGAATCTAAATCATTTTCATAATATGTTTAATTCTACATAACCATATTGAAGAATGTATGTTTGCATATGATCTCATAATAATGTGATTCATTTGAATTTTGGACAATTAAATTCTAAATATTGAGTTTCGATGACAAACATTCACAATCATATAAATGTAATGCTAATTGACACATACCCATACATTGTTGTTGCTTTTATGTTTTGACTCATTAGGCACATGCAGATCAAGTTGTTAATCTCGCAAAGACAAATATTTGAATTTTGATGCATGATCACTTAACGAGTTACCAAAGAGCATTGATTCGATTATTGAAAATGTCAACTTGAACCAATCTGTTTCTGTTTACCAACTCCAAATTTGACAAACGTGAAGTTATGAGCCAACGTCAGGGTCAAAATAAAAATTTTATTATTTTCATTCTTTTTTTTTTGGCTATTTTTCAAGGTATGTCTTGGTATTGAGCCTTACAAATAAGACATTTGGCTCATGATTTGCATTAGGTTGGCTCACTAATTTTATCATCGCATGACCTCATTATTGAGATACCTGAAACTTGATTTGATGATGCATAATCCTTTGGATAATTGCAAGACGCATCTGATATAGAGTCAGGGATAGGTTGTATAATTGTATTTGTAAGTTACTTTCTTAGTAACTTTATAACTAAACCCATTAGATTTTTCATAACGAAAGTCCCTTTTAATTTTATATATATATATATATATATATATATATATATATATATATATATATATATATATATATATATATATATATATATATATATATATATATATACACACAAATAAAAAGAAGTGTTTCAAATATAAAACACAAACGTATAATCATTAATGTATGAATAAAAGAGGAATATAGAATAAATGGACTTATCTAATTAAATAGTTTTTGTCTTTTAAATACAATTTAAGAGTAAAAATGACTACATTGAAACTATACAATGATTCGAAACTAATGCGACTTGATTTACACCCAATCCGATTTACAACCGACCCGATATTGACCCAAACATTGAACCAAATCTCACCCGATCCAAATTAAACTTGACCCATACCCGATTTGAACCGGATTACTGTAGACAACCCGAAACGGACCCGACCTGAATTTTACTCGAACCGAACCCGTACACGACCCGAACATCGTTGACCTGAAAGTGACCTGAACCCGAACTAAAACCCGACCCGTATCCGACCTGAATGACCCATTTAACAGGTATAGCAGTAACTAGTAAGAATCACTTAGAGCTACAAATTTGTGCCAATTGCATACATTTTTGGGCCTCATCAACTTCAGGGTTGAATTGAAACTTGTCAAATAGTAAATCAGAGGGGTCGATAATCACTGTAGGGGACAAAAGCACTGAAATGAACTTGGATTCAAGTCAAAACGTGCCTGTCATGTGCAAGTTCTCTCAATAGTTTGATAAATGTAAAATACTGTCAGCTAAGCCAGAAAATTATCATGCCTATAGATGGAAGGGAAAAAAAAAATTTGCAAAATCAGTTTATCATAAGTTGTCAAGCAGGCAATAATAATCCATTACATGTTAACTTTTAGGTTCTAACAGCCACTTCGAAATCAAAATCATGATGTGCCCACCCTTGGGGTTTTAGAGGGGTACTTGATCATTGTAGTATGAGTAAGTGCATACATACATATACACAACTGGCTTCAGAACAACGGGAGAAATTTGTACTATTTCAATCATCCAACCTTTGCACCTCAGCTATCAACAAGACCAGCTCTGTTTTCGAAGAAGTTGAGACTCACGCTTCAGGAGGCAGCAGTTGCATTTCTAACCAATTCCCGCTGTCTAGCACGCTCCATCTTTCGCTTCCGCCATTCTTCCAAAGCCATAGGATAAAGAATGCGTAAGGGACGACCACAACTAAGAAGCTATAAGAGCTGTTGCATTTGTCTAAATGCAAAAAGCTTAGCACTTTAACCATGGAAATGATGCAATAGAAAGGATATTTCCGACCACAACTAAGAAGCTGTATCGTATCCACCTCTGCACGGACTTGAATGATAAATTTACTTAAAGAAAGAATATGCACCACCCAGAAGCAAACGACATAGATAGGTTTAGCAGCAGGAAGAATCTCCCTCATACCGATCAAGGGAAAGAAATTTTCTAACTAGTAACCCATACCCTTGTGACATATGATCTAACTACTTAAATTAACAAGTAAACAGAAAAGAGAACAATATGAATCAATAGACTAGGACAACTTGCAAAACTGCCCACGAGCTCAAGGGGCCAGTCCTTTTCCGATCGCGTACCTTTTATGCTAGCTGCATCTGAGAATGTGCGGGCATTTGTCAGTCTTTTAGAAAGGTCGAGTGCAGCAGTCTGTTTTGTCTCTTTATGCTGAACTGTCTCTGGCTCTGCAGTTACTTCTTGCTCAATTTCCCTCACCTGACAGAAAAATAATATCACTAGTTTGACCCGAAGGAGAAAGCTCTTGCACTGGAGACTATATCTCCTCTTAAACTACTGATATCATATTTCATACGGCACTCCCACCTTGATCTTGCATGAAACTCGACAATCTATAATCACAAAGGAATTATTATTGCCACTATGCCACTACTTAAGTTGGGTGGAGGGTGGGCAGTACTACAAAGGCATATTTGCACTGATAAGCAGATACAGTTGATTTTCTAAGTTGGGATCCTGGAACTTAAGATTAAAAAGGGACATTCACTAAAGTGCTGCAAAACCTAATCTAACAGTTGTAAAGACATAATGTAGCCTTAACCATAGTTGACACAATGCTTAGAACCACGGAAATCTTTGGATGATAATACAGAAGTCTTGAAGAAAAACACTCAGAAGGGCAAGTCAACAATACATACTCTTCGGATCAGTTCCAATGGCTGCATAGCTCGCCGAGCCTCCTCTGATTCCCTGATATACCTAAGCTGAACTGCAATTAAATCAACAACGAAGCCAGAGTCAGCTAATTCCCAACAGCAATGAGTAAGAACTTGGTGAAACTAGACCCTCAACTGCATTTCAATCTA
The DNA here is from genome assembly GCA_029747015.1 of Carnegiea gigantea. NCBI lineage: Eukaryota > Viridiplantae > Streptophyta > Magnoliopsida > Caryophyllales > Cactaceae > Carnegiea > Carnegiea gigantea. Next base: position 430,384 of record JAKOGI010000144.1, read on the forward strand.
AGAAAACCCATTTCCAAAATCCCAGTTACCACAAGGATGCCACTACTTTAACAAGCAAAGCTCATTGAATCGGAAAGAAAGAGCTATCAATTAGCTCAGCTAGTAAAGTTCCTAACTGTTGGCCCAAATTCCTCCCACCTTTGGGCACACCCCCCCCCCCCCAAAAAAAAACCCCAAAAAAAAAGGTTCTGGTGTAACACTGAACACAGGAAGGTCAATACACATATGTGACCTTACCCTCAAACTCCCAGACATAAACAAAAAGAACGAAAAGAGGGGCCGGAAGGGAGGGGGGGGGGGACTACCCAGAATAGAGATGCTCCAAATGTCAATCGAAATGGCAAAATTTTCAGACTCTACACTAAATTGAGGGTACCAAATTACCAAACAATCAATACCCAGAAACAAAAATGCAAAATCACAATAATTCATCCACAAGAACATCAATTTTTTTGATTAAACAATGATGGGAAAACTTGGGAGCAAAAGCTGAAGACAATTATTAGGACCTCAATTGAAACAGAAAAGAACCTGATTTGGGATGATGAGGAGAGAGAAAAGCATGAAGCAAGTAAAGGGCAGTGAGCAAATTGAAGAAACAAACAAGTATGGTTGCATTCTTGAATGAAAATCTCAGTTTCCATGCCTGCTGTGTCTCCATTTCTTCAAACTCAGCCTCCTTTGTGCTTTGGGATGAGAATGAACTCAATGAAGGGATTATCAATGATTTTTCTCTCACCTAACTTTCTTCATTGGTAAGGGAAGTCAATCGGCGCCGCATGATGATCGATGAAGAGAAAAGGAGGTGAGGGAGACTGAGAGTTCAAAAACTATTGAAAAAAATAAATAAAAGGAGGAAAAGCGTGAGCGCCAGGATTCGAACCCGCGCGGGTAGAGATGATTTCTGTTCATACTCGATAACCACTCCGGCACGCCCACTTTGAGTTCATTCAAAATGTACATTCAAAATTATTAATTATAAAATTTGTCCAATAAAAACGAAATCAGCTTAATATGATATTTTCTAAGACTGTCAGACAAGAATTGATTTGTTTGTGGATGCATACTTGACCTATGTTACACATATGGAAAAATTGTCTAAATAAAAATGATATTAATTTTAGAAGATCAACTTGTTATCTTTATACTTAAATTTGAACATGAACGTATCTTGTTTTTTTTGTTTGCTGATAAGAGTTCTTTGAGCATGTTTAGTAAGCGAATGATGTGATACATAGTTTTTTTCTATATAATAAATGATCCTTAGCCTATAGTTTCTACCTACAGAAGCCTCACAATCCGACGAAACAGTAGTTCGTACATGTAAAAAAACACATCCTATTTATTGATGCGTATTAACTAGTATACTGATAATCATTTGCTCCTTGTTATTATAAGCATTATTTAAACAATTCTATAGTTTTTATTTTAGTGATGAGCAACCATATCATATGTATCGAAATTTGACATGCATGTGTGCTAATAAGTATTTAATCTTTGTCATGTTGAGCATTGTTGTAACTATTCACGTATGGCGTAATAGCTTTACATCATTTTATATATATATATATATATATATATATATATACACGCACACCAGTAAGCATTTGCTCCTTGCGGTAGTAAGCATTAATTAAACAAACATTTATTTCATATGATGACAATCACTTCATATCATAAAGAGCATTTAACAAATGTTCCAATAAGCATTTAATCAGTTAATATATATATATATATATATATATATATATATATATATATATATATATATATATATATATATATATATATGAATGTAATTGATTGCTAACATTAATAAAGCAAGATTAATTACTATTACACCATATAAACAATTCATACTACAGTACATAAGGTGAATTATACCCCAATTTACCTATCTAACGAGTTAGGAGTATGGTAATGTTTTGCTTTTATGATTGAAAATGCTAGGTTGAATCATGACTATTACTTATCTAAGACCTTGCTCTCTTTGACTTATTTTTTGAAGAATAAGTTTAGATAAGTTCAGTTTAGAATAAGTTCAACAAATAAGTTCAGAATAAATTCAGCAAATATGTTCATAAATTTGTTCTTAAAAAGTTTAGAATAAGTTCAGCAAATAAGTTAAGAATAAGTTCAGTTCAAAATAAATTCAGACAAAATAAATCGAATAGAGCAGAGCCTAAGACTTACAATGACTAGTTTTTCCATGGCAAATGACTGTATTGAGCAATTAGGAATTCATTACTCAATTAGGAGTAATTTTTTGAATTGATAGACTCACCAAAGTTTTCTTTTTTAATTGTAATTTTTTTTTATATAATGTGTTTCCTAATCACAAATTTTTATATAATAAGTGTAAAAATGAGTGAGGGGCTGAAAATTCAAGAAATAGTAATTCAAGCATTTTGGTTGAATCCCGTTAACATACTCCAAGCAGTTGCAATTTCATTTATTTTAAATTTTAAATTGTAAGTTGCAAAAAATATTTATATACTATCACTTATCTTTATATTTATCTCTATCTTTATCTTTATATAATTACTACAATTCTAAATTTAACTGTTTATTAATTAATCTTCTTTTCCTAGGAATTTATCTATATCTTTATATCAACTAGTATGTACCCTTGAGATGCGCGGACTATCTTTTAAATTGAATTTTAATTTAAAAACTATAGAGTACTCATTTTATAAAATCATAAGTCTCATAAATATTTTATGAATATTAAGATAAAACATTGTTTGATTTACTTGATCATATAATTATAAAATTATCTTTTTCAATCAATGCAAACTTTAATTGGTGAATCAAATCCTTCTCCCCTATGTCTAAAAGTCTCAAATCTCACTAAGTTCAGTTGTAAAATAGATTATACAGGGAAATACTAACCCATTAAAAATAGGTCTTGATTTATAAAATAATCAACACATAGCACGAGACAATTAAGATCATATATCACTCATGTTACAATAGTTTTGTGAAGTTATAATCGAAAAATACTCCATCATTTACCTTAGACGACACCACCTTCGAAAATAATTAGATATCCAAATCTCTTCCAAATATACTCATTTTCTTTTTTTAACTCCTACATTTATGCATTATATATCAACCTTTACGGATTATAAATTTTACACTATAACGTATCTAACATCTGATACTCCTTATGATAACCCATAAAAAAATATGAATACAAAAATATAAGGTATATTAAAGACCCTCACCTAGCTATAAACATAGAAAATTATACATAAATTCTTGTATAAGGCAAAAGCTCCACTCCACTATACTGAACAACCCATTTGTTTCTTCTAATGAGTTGCTTTACTTCCCTATTCTCGTTAATTAGCATCCCCTTTGTAATATCTTCAAAGAATGGTAATGTTGCAGGACCTTTAAATCTGATCCAAAATAGCAGTATATTTCATGGTTATTCATTTTTCATGTCGCACAATTACATTACATCCTCCGAACTTAGTTCCAAAGGCATATAAAAATCATCAAGGAAACAATAAACAATTAATCAAAGTAATCATCCCAATCGTGCAATGATATATTGAATTAAGTCAAATAAATTACCAACATATTACTGCATCATCTTGGAAGCTACAATCCATGTGATAACATGCATCCTCATTAGAGAAAATCCTTTTAGTTTTGCAAAGAGTCAAATACTAAGGAACAATAACAATATCAATTACAAACCACTTATCAGGGGAAAGCTTGACATCTAAATATAAACTCAAAATAAAAATAAAAACAAAAAGCATGAACCAAATCACAAATCTCTTGTTGCGAAACAAAATCTAAACAAATAAAAAAACTACATCCAAATTAAAAAATAAAATTACCCCCTTTCTCGATCAAATCCCACTCTCCCAAAATTCCTAGTTAAGTACTTTGAAAGTGCCTAATGTCTTTAATTACTGTCGAATAAGGACCTTGAGTTAGCATCAAAGTACATAAAGAACCTATGGTAGAAAAAAAGAGGCATAATAGAACCTAAAAAAAGATTATTGCTCTATAAGGACATATAAAAGAAAACAATAACAAAATATGAGTTACAATATGCAATAAATATATTATATTTTTAACTGAAGTATATGAAATAATTGAGAAAAAAAATAATCTACCTAAAAAAAATGTACACATCTTACTGCCCCTATGATGTTTTTGCACAATATCTAATTAGTACAATAAAGATACTTAGAATTAATTCTTCACCACTAATTTTTAGTGATGGATTAAATAATTAACAAACTTAAAGTTCTTCATCCATGATGAAATTTAGGCTCCCTAAATTACTTTGATTAAACAACCACTTCAAATACCTTGTTCAATTATGCTCTTATTGGTGCAGATCTATCCTATTCCATAGATATTCTCTATTTAAGAATTAAATTTTGACAATATTGCCACACGTCAACTTCCATATTTTTGTCTCACTGAAAATACAAACTTTTAATGCGGGGCGGGGGGGATTATGATGAACTTTGTTCATAACATATTTATTTTTATGTTGTGTGTGAAATGAATATTTTTCTTTTTAAAATATAGTGATATCAAATGCAATATCTCTTGGAAATTTGTCGGCAATAGTAAGAATTATAGTATAAAATTTATTCTCTTTTATCAAATACTGAACTGTATATGCCTTTAAAATTCATCATTTTAGTTTTTCCACAATAATGTTTTAAAAGAGATAGCAATTTATGCTAAGATGAAGGCATCATTTTTCAAAAATAGATTATATTCCTTTATTTGTGTTTTTTTCTCTTCCCAGTTATTGAAATATTCATCCAAGTCCTTCAAGGATACTTATTTGTACTTGAGGCTCCTATTAGATAGTAATGCAATGCTTTAAGTCCTTCCACAAGTATTAATTTTCAAAATTCCTAATTCAGTGCTCATTATGTTAAACATGCTCTACAATTAGTTCCTCCAAAAAAAAACAAAATGGAGCTCAAAACTCAAAATAAATCTATCAATTCCTCCCTTAGGGTCGAAATACCCGCTAACTAAAATTAAATTTTCTGAAACTGATTGCCCCCTTCTAAATCAATACACTGTATTATCATCCATCCTCTCAAAATGTCTGACTTCACAAATCAACCACCTTCCTCCAAAATTTCATTATCATAACTATCCTAATTGTCATTCTTACACCTTAAAAAATTAAAAAAAGTTAAAAAAAATCCAAAACCTTGATAACATACGAACAGAAAATTAAAGAATTGCTAATGGCAACAAAAATCAGTAGGTACAAAACTGAAATTAATAAACGAACTGATGCAGAAGCAATCACACCATCACACAATGCTGGTAGATTCAATTCCAAAACTGAAAGCAAAAGAAAAAGGAGTTTCATATGTTCTTCTAATCTTTGCACGCCTCCATTGCTTCATAAGTGTTGCTTGTGTTTTCCTGTTTTCCTTGCACCTATGTACCACACAAATCCCCAAACAAATTAGCCAAAATATTTTGAAAAATTAATCTAGTAAATAATTAAAGGCTGACTATCAACGAAAATTAGGAAAGAAGGAATATTAGAGAAGTGATTTTCAAAATAAATTGAAGAAATCAATTTCCTCTAGAGAGAGAAAGAGAGAGAGAGAGAGAGAGTGAGAGACAGAGTATGTGTGTGTGTGTGTGTATGGCGCGCGTGTGCTTTGATGAGAGAAAGAAACGTGTACAGAATCAATAGCCGAAAGTATCTAAAACCTCGTCATTTCCGTATCACGTATAATCGAAAATATGAGGAGTAGGTAGTTAACTCCCCTAAGTTTTGTTTTCAAAAATAAATGAAAATAAAACAGTATTTTGCTTAGAGATAGACGGCAATTACAAACTATTTTTTTAAAACTTTAAAATCAAGATTTTAGATTTAATGAGTTGATAATATTTGCGACTAAGATTACACCAAGTCCCGCAAATAACTCTCGTGTTAGTATTTTAGGGTTTTTCAAATGTTATTATTAATATAGTATAGATAGATAGACAAATTAGATATAAAATCGAAGGTTTTGATTTAATAGATGACTAATTGAAGGCTGAGATTACATTAAATCCTGCAAATTACTCCCACTATAGCTAGTATTTTAGATTTTTTCAAAGATTATCAGTTTTTTTAAATGCTTGGATTTTTTTTAGATAATAGAATTATCATATACCATTTATCAAATATAACTAAAATTATGAGTGATTTTTTTAAAAAAAATAAAAATTATAAATTAGTATTTTACTTAGATAAGGTGGTTTTTTGAAACTAAAATCTATGGCTTAGATTTAATGAATAAATATAATTGCCTAATTTTTATGTTGAGATTACATCAAATCTTGCCAATCACTCTGGTTGTAGCTAGCATTTTAAGTTTTTTCAAAGATTTTCACTTTTTTTAACAACTTGAATTTTTTAAGACAATAGAATTATCATGTTTCTTTTATCAAATATAGCCGAAATTATGAGTAATTTTTTTAAAAATAAAAATTATAAATGGGTATTTTACTTAAAGAAGGTGGTTTTTTAAACTAGAATCTACGGTTTACATTTAATGAATAAATATAATTGCCTAATTTTTTTTCCTAGATAATTGGATTATCATCTATCTTTTATCATCTATATCCGAAATCATGGGAGATTTTTTAAATAAAATAAAGAGATACCTTAACTTTAAATCAACAGCTTAGATTTCATGCATAAATCATTTTCATGGTTAAGATTACACCAAATCCCGCAAATCACTCTCATTGCACCATTCTAGGGTTTTGTAAATATTGTTATTATAATATTATAGATTAAATAAAATTTTAAATTTGATAGCTTATTAATTCTTCCCAAGAATTTCTCTTTATTAGTTACTCCATTTCCTTTATCGATTGAGTTACTCCTCCCATTACCCTGTAAAAAGTAAATCCCCCCCTCCAATCTGCTTTCAAATTTCTTGCTTCAATTCATGGAATTGTCGGTAAGAATTGGTTTTCTTCTCTCCATATATTAGTTATACAATTTCCTATGTTGTAAAAGTTGATACAGACATTCAAATAGTAATTATCTCTATCACGTGTTCAAGATAGTTCTTTAATTGTTCGTCCTTTTCGTTTTGTCCCAATTTCTATCTACAATATTAATTAAACTTTTTTCACTTTAGCATTGTTTCTTTTTTTAAGATGTTATAGATTCGCAGAATTTTCTGAAGTAGAAAATGTTGGTGCACGAGATTCAAATGCTAAGTTGCCAGGACCCATTCAAGGTAGTTTCTTCATTGTCCTTCCGTTTTGTTTTATCCCAATTGCACTTGCATCCTTAATCAAACTTTGTTTTTGCTTTAGTATTGTGTTATTTTAATAGATATTATAAATTACAAATATAAATATATATATATAGATTAATGTAGACTTTATTTTTTTGAAGTAGTTCTTTCCAATGAGTTTGCTCGAGCTCTATTAGTTTTCTAATAGTTCAACCCACTTTCACTTTCACATGTCAATTTTTTGGGTTCTGACATCAAATATTAGGGACATGTCATGTATCCTCTTCAGTGGTATCCTGCATCTTGTATTTTTTATATCCATACTTCCTACTAAGAAATGAGAATATCTAGATGTAAACCTTGCTATGGTGTATCATATGTGTAACACCCCCAACTGCTGATGCCTACTTACTCTAGCTTAACCACATTGGCATAAGCCCTAAAAGTAAAAACATTTGATTTTGTACCTTTTTTTTTTTTTTTTCAACATTCAACAACCAAAGATATCCTCAAAACTTATACCAAACTCATAACCACAAAAACTCACAAACTTGTACCTTCAATCATATTCCGTCATATATGGATACGAATTACATAATCTCACAATGGTAGAAAGAATAACGCAAACTCACAGTGGGATTGTTGTGCCTCTAAGCATTTGATGTCAACTTCATATCCATAGCTTCAGAATTTATATCAACTCATCTCAACATATAACATAACCATATTTACTAAACTTATCTCAAATTCACATCAAACTTATAACGATATAACCAAATAACATCAAATTGATGCAGTTCTCTTAATCATTCACCAACATTGATCTAAAAAATTTTTCAATGAATTATCATAGGCATACTAAGATCCAACTAAGGCTCCAACCCCTCATTTCCACTTCTCTGCCAATTCCTCCCAAACAACCATTCAATTCCAACATTCACAACAATCTCAGAAATTTGCACATAAATATTTATCAATGCTAGTTACATCATCCAATTCATAAATTCGATCCCAAACAACCAAATTAAACAAGCTAGGCAAGGTTTAGGGTTTTACCTTTCAACCCAAATTAGAGCTAGAACTAGGAGAGGGAGATGGTAGTGTTGGTGACCGGTGGCAGTGGTGCTCCAGGAGGCTGGTGGTTGACGGCAGAATGGCCGGCGAAGCCTCGACAACGAACGGCGACAACAGGGGAGGGACGACGCGAGGCAGAGCAGGGGAAAGTTTGGACAGAAAAGGTGAGGCGTGGTTGCTGGGGCGTCGACGGCCGGTCCGTCGACGGCTGGCGTGCTCGGCGGGGCTCGGCGGCGACAGACGGCTGGTGGGGGTCGTGGTAGAGGGCAGAGCAGGGGAGGGGAGGTCGGGGATGAGGAGAGAGAAAGATTTGAGTTTTTGTGGGTTTTAAGTTTTGTTATGTATTTGGTTTATGTCAGTTATTGTTTTGTTCCTCTTTTTCTCTTTTTTTTTTTTGTTTTTTTAAATTTATTTTTTTACTCGTGCATTATTCTTAATATTATTAACATTTTCCAAATTTTAGCGGTCATTGGAATAATTGTTTATTTGCCATTTGAAATGATAACTTGGCAGTATGGTAAAATCCTGTTTGAGACCATGGCGTCGTTTCAACCTGCATTGCACAAATATGCATATACAGCTATACAAAAAAGGTTAAATTGAAATGCGGCGCCCAACTTGATCAACTTGTAATTAAGATGATCTAATGACATTAAAATGAATATTAGGTTCGGGCCGTTACAATATACAACTAGAATGATGCACTTGATCATGTTGTGGGTTTGAGAAAATCTTTACCCTAGAATATGTTAACTCCTCATTGAATTATTTCCTTGATGTTGAAATAGCATGGGCACAAACTAGTGTTTGTGGAATATTGGACATCACCCAATTAAGAGTGTCATTATATGCATATAGCTATTAGTAGCTAGCGCTAGCAAAATTCGAGTTCAGGTTGAATTCAGGTTGGATAAATCAGACAATGTCAAAATTTGGACAAGAAATTGATGTTCAATACCTAATTTTTTTTTCCAGATCGGACAATTTAGATGAGGTTAAATTTGAGTTAAAATCGAGTTTGAATAATAGAAATTATAAAAAATGTTATATCCGGATTCAAAATTTGATCGAAAAATTTATTACCGTACCCGATTTTTTCCTGATATGACAAATTCAGGTATTCGAGTCGGATAACTTTTTGCCAGCTCTATTAGTGGAGGGGGGTTTACCTTCCCCCTTCTTGCACGTGGGACGGATCTTTATCCCAAAGAATATCAAAGAGATATCTAAGAGGACCAATAACGAACTCATGGTGAAGGTGTACATGGAGCGATGGACTGTCACAAAATCATAACTAGGTACTTAAACATTATTAGTTGTTATATGAGTGTCTGTTAACTGAATTAATAAAATTCCTAAAAAAATAAGTGTTAAAGATATCAATTCAGATTTACTTGTATTTTTTTAATTAGTTAATAGACAAATTGATTGAAATCCACAACAAAACACAAAGAAAGGTGAAAACACCGTAAAGCAACTTAAGTACAAGTCCAGCTAAAGCAATTAGACAGAAAGCTGCCAAATTAGGCCCTACTTGGCTTAGGTGCTCATGCTAACGAGTATTAGTATATAAACATTTCCTTTCATACTTTCACGCAACGAAACTTAACCCTTCATTAATCTTCCATTTGATTCCCACAAAACCACAAAGAGTGTGTTGAAAAGACCTTTTGGTGATCTCCACATTGTTTCCCATTAGGTTCCCATGCTAGACCTCTGTCTTCCAACTTTTTTACCCGATCCAGGCATCCAGAACTCTAGTGCCTTCAATTTCTATGACATAGACGTCCCTGAATAAGCCTTTATATCCCATAGAACAATGGAAATTCTTCACAATCTTTTGCTTTTTCTTCATATTTTCCATTGTCTATACTCACTGCTCTCTACGTGCAGTCATGTATGTAGAGGTAAGGTTGCCTACATCTAGATCTCTCCAAACCTCGCGAAAGCGAAACCTGCACTGGGAGGAGTTGTTGTCTTCTGACTAGTGCACTTCAATTCCCAAGAGTTGATTTCTGTCATAAAAAGATTAGTATCTAGTCCCTGTGGGTGTCCTTTGAGTTAGCTTCTCAGCCTCTTGAATGTTCCATAATTACCCAAGCAAGTCTTCACCTCCACTTGAATTAATGGAGACTGCACGCTCTGAGGTTGACCGTCTTTGATAACAACTTGATGTCCAGAGCCTATTTCCCTAACCTTATTCTATATCTAGAATTTTGAAATGATAAAATAACGTCACCATCTATGGTATTCAATCAATCTGTATCAATTAAGACTCTCATAGACCCAAAGGAACCATGATTGTCACTCAATTCTCTTCCCCAAACACACCAATCTGCCCCAAATGTCTTTCATTCTCGTGAAATTTTCCCAATGCCAAGCATGGGAACGGGCTCTATAGATCTCGATCCAAACCCTCCGGGTTTGACACACTTCAAAAATGTCCCATCTTTTAATACGTGAGAACCATTGATGCAACTCCACATGATTTTCTAGAAGCTCCTCCGATCCATTTCATCGATGGTTTTGGAGTGTGAGTATGAACTTGAATCTAGCTGCTAAGCGCACAGATTTTTGTAAAGACAGGGAACTCACAATTCAAGGCAGATGCAAGATCTCCCAGATCTCTTGGCTCTTCTGATGGACAAACTAGACCTGGTTGCAACCACTCCACATTTTCTTCATCAACTTACCCGTGGAGCAACCTGGTCATTCTCAAGTCAAGCGTGTTATTTCCATTGTTTGCGTGTCCGATTATCTGCTTACCCTCTTTCCTTCTCCTTGGGTTTAGAATGTGGTGGCCGATTGTCAACCAAACCTATTCCCTCCCTTCGATCCTCAAACCTTGCTTTGCAAACTTTGAGTCTACATCCTCTTACCTTTCACAGTAGAAGGTACATGTCGCTTATGCTTCCTGCTCTTTGGAAGAGATCTCTCAAACCATAGCAATCAATTTTCAGAAGGTTTTCTAAAAGACTCTGAATTATGTTCTTGAAATCTCCCTTGCTCCTCTGTCACCCCTCTCTCTTCCAGCCATGAGTGCTTGCGTATTACCTTTTTCGAATCGTAGACTCTTTATTAGTTTACAGTTCTTAGGATTGGCTCTCAAACCATAGCACGACCTCAGTTTGCAAGGGAATGTGGGATACTATTTGAAGTTACGGTATGATACAGAATCTAAAATTAAAAGTTGGGATAAACACGCTCAAAGCAGCAGGTCAAAGTTCAAGATTATCATTGTAAGTTTAGAACCACCAAATCTTAAAAAAAGAATTTTCTGAGGCAGAAAGCTTGATTGTAGAACTGTAATTGTGATCCTTACATGCATGGACTCAAAATGTGGCCAATCCACGACGACACAGCCGTAGGTTTTTGAGTTGGCCGAACAGTATTTTTGCCGCGATATGGAACACAATTTCCTCGTCAAAGCGATTTTTCATATCGCAACCGAAACCGCATTTTAAATCCTTGCTTACATGTACTTCTGACGAAAAAATAAAAAATAAAAAATCCTTGCATGTACAAAGGGCAAAGACAGTACCTAGTTACCGTTAACAGCTTATTATCCACAAGATCATGATCCAAGCAATTGGATTTGAAGCCCCAAACTAGGCCACAGGTTCCCACCGGAGCCATCCCAGAGGAGCTCTTGGTAACTTTGAGCCAATACTAAAACTATTCAAAGCTCATCATGGCGGGCATGTCCACCTGGGTTTCCCCCAAGTGTAGGAGGTACATTGTCATGCTGCAAAACATTAACCCTATCAATTGCATTGGCAACTGGTGGCTGTCCTCCTCCATCCCCTTTAGTCATACCAGCCTTTATGGCTGAAGTAACTGCTCTCTGCAGCTTGAGTAATCCAATACGCTTTGAGACAACATAGAGAACAGCTAAAGAGAACAGCAGAAACCCCACAATAAGTACGAGCCTGCGCAAGAAACAGAGAAATTTCTCTTAAAATTCCTGCATGCTCAATAAGGAAAACCATTAAAATAAGTAATCATATTCGACTTACCTACCTTTGTATCTTCGAAAAATTTACTTCGAGTACAATTTGAAAATGAAGATAGTCTTATACTATTAAATTGATCGATGTCATTACTAGAACTTTCTTTTATCTCCGCACTATCTTCCACATGGATTCTTCAACAGTGCAAGCGCACCGAATGGAATATCCTGAAAACTAGAAAAGGGTGAAAAAGTTTATACCTATCGATGACATCCTGACGCTGCATTGTTGAAAGCAAGTTACGTGTGCGCATCAGCAGCGAGTGGTGACCTTTATATTCCTTTTCTGCTTTCTTCAATACTCCAGTCGATTCCTCTACAGACCATGGAGGAAATCTGTTAACCTCCAATATAGCAGTGGATAACAATCAGTCTCATCACTACAGAAGCATGGTTACCAATGGGGAAACAGTATTGAAATTTCTCATAGGCTTATGATTTGCAAGTTCCTAGTGAATACTAATAGGGAAACCCACAGGGAATGCACTTTGATTCATGAAAGAATGATTCCTGGGAAACCGATTCGCTACTCTAGTGTATAAGCACAATATTAATTAAGACCCTATCTACGACAGAACGCAAATGAGCCTTAGTTTTCATTAGGACTTTTTCAAATCCTTCATTAGAGAGCAGAACTGATGGGAAACAATCCATTTTCACCTTCATCATTTGTGTTGCCCTTTATTTCCTTGTTTAAATCCCTCTCTGTTTCCAGGTAAAATAGCAAAATATATATATATATATATATATATATATATATATATATATATATATATATACACATCTCAAATTATATAAGTGGACAAGGAATATCATAATGTGCATGAACATAATGTAAATGCTAAAGAAAAGCAATTAACTAATTTCATGCACGCATTAAAAGGTTAAACATTCTACCACAACACCACCTCCCAGTGTAGGTCCTGCTTTCGCAAGGTCCGGAAAAGGTTAAACATTCTATATCTGAAAAAATAGGCAAAGAGAAGGGTTTTCTTTTTTCTTTAAAAAAGGATAAAATTGAGTGGCATACCAAAGGCCACTAGCGTATTCGCACTCCTTTCCACCTCCTACACAAGAGAAGACAAGATTAAAGATAAACCTCACTACATCATGGCACCGTACAATACATAATGACACAGTACTGTCACCAGCACAAATTCAAAATAAATGGATGTATTATCATAACAGTCAACCTGAACCATGATTTGGCGAGTGCGTCGAAGACTCTCTGTGATGCTCTCTGCAGCAGAAGTCATCCCAGCCTTTGTTCTGAAAGACTTCAGTTAGTGAATATGTCATAGCCTCTTGCAAAACTATTCAAGCATTCTTATGTCAAAGCAACAAGAATTATAAATCAATTATCCCACTCTCTCTCCCAGTAATAAGGGACAGCACATACTGTAAATTGCGCCTGCGCATTGTGGACTCGCTGCCACCTCCAAGAAGAAGTTCCCTCTGCCATCAATACAATAACCACAACGAAATATAACTGTTTAAATCTCACAAAAATCAGAAACACCCATAGAATTATAGCGGTAAGTACAGAGCCAAGGGAATAGGCACCAAATGCAGTGCTAAAAAAAGAGAGAATCAGATCTTTCCCCTTCGGCATGGATAGGTGTGCTTTTTGGAATATCAGAGGCCTCAATGGGCCTAGGAAAAATGGAAGAGCTTGGAAAATTCCTCGTTCAGAATAAGGTCTATCTACTTAGCTTGTTGAATTTAAAGTTGTGCTTCAAAAACAAAATGAGATCATGCCAAATGTTCAGCAGGGATGGAGATGTATGTCAAATGCTAGCAGGTTGAATAAAGAGTAGGATTTGGGTCCTCCGAAGACCTGATATTTTGACATACAGGAGTTTGGTGAGTATAATCAGATTCTATACTATTTATACACTGCACTATTCTAGCAGTACTGAAATTCTTCTTTTTAGTTGCGTATGAGAGGAATGATGCAAATGACAGGAGCAAACTTCAAAGAGAAACGCCTGCTACAAATGTAAATAGTATGTTGTGGATTGTGGGAGATCATTTTTAACTATGTTTTAAAATGCGAAGAGAGAATGGGGCGTAAGGCTGCAGATTGGGCTTAGATGGAGGAGTTTAGGCAGCATGTTGAGCAGTACAATATTAAGGACAAGAAATATAGAGGTTGGAAACTCACAAGGAGGAACAGGCAGCGAGCTGAGCGCAGAATCTTCTCAAAGATGGACAGGGTTCTAGAGAGTAAAACATGGATTGACAGTTTCCCTGACGCCGAATGAATTCTCTTAGAACTAGTGTCATAACCTTGCGATGCAAGGATTTTAGTCAATTTTTGTTTCAATTTCATAAGTGTATATAACCAATATAATAGAAAAAGGAGATAACACTGAAATTATCACATTAGCTAGCTTTATCGTAATTATATAGTACTTCATCTGTTTGTTTCCCATACTGTATCTACAACTCATGTTGATTATTAGATGTATCAACAAAAAATGCTTCAGCTCTTTAAATTTTACTCCACATAAATCAAAATCAAAATCAATGTCAATATCATTCCATAGCATACCAGCATTATGAGAATAATATCTGCTCATGTTTAAGTTGTGCTCTTTTCATTCAAAAATTGCAAATACTATCAAAGAAACCATTATTTCACTGAACTATTTGCTTCATATTCATATGACTAAACAGTGATATGTGCACTTTTGTTTATAACATTATTACCTTCACATATATATTAATTTGTAAATATAGGAGGGAAAAGCACTCAGCATTAAGCAATAAAATTTTAAATTTGTTCCGAATAATTATGCACTAACAATAGGTTCAACATCAAATACAACACATCAAACTTACGTACTCAATTTTTTTCAATAACAAAAAAGATATCCATACATAGAACTAAATAACTAACTCATAAATTTATAAATAAAGAGAAAAGGAGTTACGCTTAGCAACAACCCATGTAAATGCACATTAAAGTGCTTTCTTGGGTAGAAAATAACCTTATTGCAATGATAAATATTTATAAATACCGACCTTTGCCAAAATTCGACATCTGCTCCATGATAATGTCGGATGATTGAATCATCCGAACCTCAAAATGAAGTACAAAGGTGAATGACTACTGTTGATTGAATATCACAAAGTTGGGGGGAGAAAGGTGCGTAAGTGAATAAGCGACACTTCTATATATATTTCCACCACACGCCGATAAAGGAGGGAGAGAAAAAAATGAGATGAGAATTTAGGGTGAGTGAACACATTATGTACGACTTGTCTAATATTTATGCACATGTAGCATTGCTCATTGCAATAACCGTTCACGGAAGCCATAGCAATGTGTTAAGACGTTGCAAATATTTATTTGCTTTAAACATTATCCATAGCTGGGCAATAAATTGATGTTGCATCATCAAAATTTGTAAATGAATAAGACAATGAAAAGGCACAGGTACAGTCCGAATTAAGAGAAAATAAATTGGGCAGTCAAAAGCTGACCCAACATGATTATCGCCACGAACTGAATTCGAAATTAGTGGATTTGGGTAAATATTTTCAACCAGTTTAATTAAATGGTTTCACATGTTTAACGCGTTAATTAATTGAGTTAGGTTCAGGTTGAGAATTTTAACACGAAAAAATACTTATTTAACCCATATAAGGTCTATTCTTGTCATTGGTAAATCCCCTTTTTTTTTTTTTTTTGATAAGGAAAAATATGTGCTATAAAAAGGAAGAAAAGATGGATGCAAAGATAGCATCCTACAAAAGATTATATACATCCAATATGCAAACTATCCACAATGTCAGCCGCATCAAAAGCTGACTTGCAAAAGTTCCCTTTATTCCAAAAATAAAGAGTCTTAATGACACTATCTTTCAATAGCTAAAGGGACAGTTCGTAGCCTTCAAAGACTCTTTGATTGCTCTCTGCAGATGCTTTGAAAAATGACAATGCGGAAGAACTAAGGCCTTCTCTTTTGCTTTCCTACCAAAATAGCTTGCCCAAGCCAACAGATGGTTTCTAATAAAATTACGAGAAACCCAAAAAACATACCCGAGCAACTAAAAGCAAGTTCCCAAAGTGCCCTAGCAAACTAACAGTGAAGCAACAAGTGATCCACCGTCTCTAACTCCCCTTTACACATATAGCATCTATTGACCAAGATCTTTCCCCTCCTTTATAGTTTGTCACAAGTCAATATTTTCTCATGCGTTGCCTACCAAACAAACCAAAAAAACAAAAAAGGAGAAACCTTTAAAGAAGTCAAAGACCTCCAAATGAGCTTGAAATGGAACCCTCGTTCGAATGGAAATTGTAATGATGAACAATTCAAAAGGAGTTTCAGATAGTAGGATTTGACGTGACGTCTCCATTAAAGTCCAAATTCCATCTCACCTCAGGTAAAGAGTCCTTAAACTTGTGACAATCAAGCTTGTTAAAGAACCTGACAAAAAATCCATTTTTACTACTTCTATCAACTCTTACGAACTTCTATCAACTCTTACAAAAAAATCCTAGTTCTTTCCAACTCTAACTAATCTTTTTCAACTTCTACCAACTCTCACCAATCTCCTTCAAAATTTCTTACAAAGAAATCCCTACTTCTTTACATTTTTTATGAAAATCCTACATCTTTTACTAACTTCTACCAACTTTTACCAACTTTTTTCAATTTTTTCCACCCATAATCAACTCCTATCAATCATTCGAAAATAATACCAACTTCTGCCCACTTCTACCAATCTTTACCAACTTCACCCATTCACTAACCCCTATTTATGAACGAAAAGAACAGGCCTTTACTATTTAACTTAAATAGGTTGACCTGTTATACCCAATTACCATTTATTTTTTGGAGGGCATTGTAAAAAAGTAGGATTTAATCAATTGATCTGTGTTTTGGAGGTGTAGTTCTTGCAGATCATGGACAATAATTGTATTATGATGATATATTGAAATCAAAGAATTGGTTTATAATGCTTCATAATCATACGCCAGTCGAAGTATCAAGTAGGTAAATGATAACCGAATAACCTAAACCTGATTTGTTATATTGAACGGGTTAATGGGTAAGTTTCAGAATAACCCGCTTAAAAAGTAAAGGGGTAAGATCTACAACCAAGCTAATAAACAGGTCGTATTCAGGTTGAAAATTCTCAACCCGTCTAAGTTTCAGATAGATACAAATTCAACCCAACCTGACGTGTTTGACAACTTAAAAATAAACGAATGAATAGATGAATTAATTGACTTCAAATTAAATCATAATTCTCCGAAGCGCTAATGATTACCCAAAAAAGAAAATCAATAAACTAACAGCCTTCTACTCCATTTGAATATTTGTTTTAAAATTTATTAGGTTTTAATATATTTCTTTAAGATAGTAGAAAAATACAGTATATAATTTTTTTAAAAAAATTCACAGGACACTATACTATTGATTAATCAATCCAGAATATAAGTGTTTCCGTTTTTCAAATATTTAATATTCACGTTTGCCATTTTTAAGAAGAATTCTGAAAAATAATGATGTCTTAAAGTTCTCAAATTCTGTGAACTGTCCATAAATGTTGGAGCCATTTGGGGGAAGTGGGTGCAAAGATACCACTCAAGAGGAAGGGACATTTGGCATGTCCCTGCCACTCCTAAATTGATTCCTAGATCTGAAGAAGCTTAACTAACTAAGTTTAGAGATAACTTGTTCGATAATGTTGGGGTGAGGCAAATGCTGTGAGCTGCATTAAAAAGTGTACAAAGGATGGAAAACTGGTCGCTGGCAAGATGTATCACAAGCTTAGACCAGGCGGCAAAAAGATAAGGTGGGTTGGACCACTGGAGTTATTTGGGACCCAGCTATCAATTGTTATCACAGGAAAAACATCCTAGATGTATGATCAACTCATATTTCGGGGAAGCTTATGACAATGTTTAATGGGAGTTTTTAAGAGAGATTGTGCAAGGTCTGGATCTTTCCCATTACATTACACATTTGGGTGATGGAATGCATCAGAGCTCCTGAGTCCTGAATTTTTCTATCAATGTGATTGGATACCCACAGGGCCTTTTGATGCTGAAAGAGGGTTACAGAAGAGATATCGTATTATTTTCTTCTCTTTGTACTGCTCATGGATTATCTTACAAGAACCATGAAAGCAGCTGGACACGGCAGAAGAGATCGGTTACTGTCCAGGCTGTGAACCACACCAAAAAAAGTCATCCAGGCTGTAAAAAATTGTGAATCAATGCAAATGCAAAGTCAACGACATGTGTTTTGGGCTGCTCTCAAACATTTTGCTGAAGCTGCAGAGCTGGAAGCAAACCTTAGCAAAACCCAAATGGTTGCTGACCAGGTGCTACAAATGAAGTTAAACAAAAACAGTTGCAAGAGACTGGTTTCCCACAGGATCTTTCCCTATGACATAGAGCTACCGATGAAGCAAACCTAAGCATGAGTGAATGTCAAGAGTTAACAGACAAGATGATTCCAAAAAACAATAGTTGGGCAGCTAATCATCTTTATCTGCAGGAAAGATTCAACTCAATAACTCAGTGCTTCTACCCATGGCTGGACACTGGGAAGTATTATTTTAGAACTCCCTACAAGAGATATTAACGTGACAATCAAAGTACCGCAGGAATTTGTTTTTAATTTATTTACGGGGTTCTAATGAAAATAGGAAGAAGATCCTTTTAGCACGCTGGGCAATGCTTTGCCAACGCAAGCAATTTGGAGAAGCTAGCCTCAAATATGTGGATTGTGGAGGAATGAAGGAATGAAGCTGCTGCCAAGCAGATCGGGGAGGCTGCATCAAAGACAAATATTCTATGGGTAAAATGAGTGGAGGAATTCTACCTTGAAAGTGCCAAAATATGGGATTATAGTATCTGAAATGATATGATCCGGTATCAGAGAAAGCTCAAAGGAAAACTTCAGGAAGATTTTCATAGGTACCTAGAGACAAAAAGAACATATTCTATTTTTTTGATAAGGAAAACGAGTAAAATATATTGAACTGAAGAATGTACAAAGGGATGGATGCCAGTAGGCATCCTACAAAAGGATTATGTACACCCAAGATGGAACCTATCCACAAAATCAATTACATCAAAAGAAGATTCACAAAAGTTCCCACTATCCCAGAAAAAAAGAACATATTCTATTCACAGTGCTCAGAAATGGCTGCAGGGGGCAAGCAATACTTGGGAAGATTTCAGAATCCCGTGGAAAAAGTACATGCACCTAAACAATCATTTATCACATGGCAGGCTCACATTGTAAAAGAGAG